>JAXCLQ010000013.1:6481511-6492601 GCA_035584115.1 Cedrela odorata | reverse complement strand
TATATATTATATATCTTATATATATATATATATATATATTATATTGTCGACTCAATGTTATATCACTATTTTTATCAAGTTTATAAACAAACCGTATAAATCAATAACAATGCTCCAAGGCCCTTTCCATAATTCAAAACCATACATGTATAAAACAACAAACCACCCAACATATATATCCCAACACTTTTATAAAGTTTAAAAGGTTTCTTAAAATCAATAAATGTAAGTTTGGAATCATAGGAAGCAATCTTAGTCAACTCACCTATTAGGAATTAGGTAGGCCAACTTGTATCAAGGCATAGCTAGTGGATGTTCTGATCGATGATCTACAATAACGGCTTCCATTAGAATTTTCAACATGGCATGGTTAACTCATAATCAAACAAATATATTATGCCTTAACACTCCACCCCAATAAGAAATTAAGATGCTTTAGGCTACTACTAAGTTCGAGCAAAAATCATTTATGTCGAATGTTCACAATCCATTTTTCGTTAACTCTTGATAACATTTTACTGCCTTAGGGCAATTTCGTATTTTCGCTAGGATCAATCGGCAACGATTTTTTAAACCAAATTTTAATATGTTCATTCCTTACGGGTCTAGCTTATATAGCCTTTTACGGTGCTTCATTTGAACTTTTATAACTCAACTTATACTTAAATAAATAGACATTGTTTTTACCCAATTTAGAAACATGGCAGCAGGTTTTCCAAATTTTTTTACGAATTCGTTTCTAGACAAAAAAAATCTAATTTTTGATTATGTTATCCTTTGTCATGTCTAGTTCTCTTAACCCTTTACAGATCTTGATTTCAATTCCTAGTGCTTGAGTTATAACCAACTTAGTACACACTGCGCAGATACGGGACAGTATGTCATTCCGAACAGGGTAACCGACTTCTGACCTTTATTGGGAATCCATCCCTACATGAAATGATCTAATTTTTGAATATATTGTTTCCTTATATGTCTAGTTTTTTTAGAATTTTACAACACTAAAAACCAATATTGAGAACACAACTTCGTTTTAAGTTTTCTATACAATACTCAGCATTTTCGTCAAACTGAATTGCAACGTAGAGTGACCACTTCTAAAATTTAATGGGAACTCATCGTTTTCTAAAAAATTTTAATTTTTAACCACATTGTCATAATTGTATCTAGTTTTCTTCTCATTTTATGACTCATTAATCGAAAATTTATAATTTATTTTATGCCTGTTTTACTAGACCCTGTTCAGGAATTCCAACAACAGGTTTGCCTCCCTTTTTCATGAAATTTTCTATCTTATTTTTCTATACAACTAGCCACTACATTCATGCATCATATCACCTTGTTTTCACATTTTTCATGCCCTCAAACATGGCCATAAAGGAGTATATTCACTACCCTATATTCATATATATATATATATATATATATATCATTTACTGCCATCATTTCTTTACAATTTGATCAACATGACTACATACTATTTCATGCTAATTGAAACTCATTCCAACACTAAGACACTGCCATAATGTAAATCTTGCACTATTAATATATTTCCATAATCACCAAATCACAATACTCATCAAATAACTAAATCGTGCAATGTTTTTATCATTTCGTAACCAATAATTCATTGCATGATCAATAATTTTAGCATCAAGAGAGCTGGACACAAATGCAAAGTCAAATGTCTCATCTTTAATTAAGCCTAGTTTCTTCAAATCAGATTCTACCACCTCCAGCACCGTTTGCTATATCTAAACATAGACAACATAATAGTTGATTGCTGTTTTAAAGAAATAAAATGCATGACATAATTGACAATTCCAAATAATTGACATCTACTACTAAAGTTCAGTACGGGTATGGACTTGTTTATCTAAATAGCATTGCTACTCAACTTGAGCAAACCTAACATCAAATTTGCTCCGAATCAAGTACAAAATTTTTCATTTTTCTTTAAATTATATAGTATCCCATTCATGGATTCAATAAAATGAACCTTATAGATTTCAACATTATCGAAAATGCATTACCAAATATCACTAATTTATCTGCATGACATGTAAAAGCTTAACTTCAATGACCTCTATAAAACAAGGGCAACATCAGTAACCCATTTATATGTAGAAGTGTAAAAAATTAGATCCATAAAGCGTAGGATTTAAAATGAGACAAACTTACCTCATAGCCTTGGAAATCTGCTTAAAATTAGTCTCGATGTTCCTTATATTGGCTAGTGACTGGGCACAGCATATAATTGCAAGCAACGAGCATAACTTGTACCTGAACATGACGCTAGCTATGCCAAAAATGACGATTATGAAACTAGAGGAGTTAACAAGCAAATCTTAAGGAGCAACAGCCAGTGGCATGTATGGCTTTGTTGTTAATGGCTGACGTGAATCATTCACCGATGATGAATTGTTGTGCGAAGTCATTTTCGATCTCCTTCTATCCCGTTTCTTTTTTTTTTTCTGTATGATCCCTTTCTCTCTCTTGATTTGCTCTCTTCTTCTTTCTCTACATTTCTTTCTTCTTCCATTTTCCTCTCATGTCTCTTGATCGACAAATTTCTTCTCTCACCAAAATTCATCTCTTCTCTCCATTTTCTCCATTCTTCCTGTTTCTTCGCCACCCTTCTTCACTCTTTAGAGTTTTTACTAAATCTTAGCTTTTTAAGAATGAAAATGATAATCAAAATGAAAACAATAAGAGTCTTAAATAAATAAATAAAAACATGGACTAGCCTTTAGTTTAAATTGGGCTCATTCACGTTTTTAATTTATTAAGCCCAATTGCCATTTAAATAATCTAAAGTCATTAATTTAAAAGGTTAATTTATTTGATTCATTTTTCTTGTAAATTCTTTTAATCCATTTGGCTCAATCTCATGTAATATCCTTTGACCTATTTATAGTTAACTCAATTTTTAAATTATTTATCTGTTATATTTGAAAAAAATTATCCCAATCACTAAAATTTTACTATAACAGTTACAAAAAATTTCAATCGTTACAGGTTATCTCTAAAGGTTTGGATTGAGAACCCATCTTTTTGTAAGGAATCTTCTTATATGTAGCCAATGGGTCAGCTTGAGTGTATGTGTCTAATTTGTTCTATACTTCCCAGTTAATTGAAGTTTAAGGTGTTGGAACTCTATGTGAGGAGGCACTACTCATGGCCTGTCCAAAAGACGCCCTAAAGATATCTTGAGAGTTTGATTGGTCGAATCTAGTCATTATACTATTAGTTAATGTCCTATAAGAATAAGACAGAAAAAGAGGAGCCAAACGCAATATATTATTAAATTTAAATCTAATACCCCATTATTACTGCAATAACCCAGAAATACAACGTAAAAAATCACCATAGAAAAAACAATACCAATAAATTAACCAAAACTAACACACACACACACACACACACACAAAAAAAAAAAAACTTTTGTTTTTTTTTTCTTTTAGTTTATTCTATAAAGATATACAAGTTCATCAACCATCAAATCCTCCCAAATATTTCATATAAACACTAACATGAGAATCATTAAATATAGGGATCCACACAAATAATCAAAATCCACCATATCAATAGCCATTAACGAGAGAAATCTCAGCAAATGAATAACTAGTTAGAAAAATAGTATAAATGAAAGTTTTAAATTCTAAACTCAAACTATTGCAGGTATTTATTGAACACTGGTAAATGCCAAAAAGATGATGAACAACAAATTATAATCTAAGCAGACCCTCGGGTTACAAGTTGCAAGGGTGATTTTCCTTTTCTCATTCTAAAACTCTTTCGCGTACAGAGAAATGAAAACCAAAGACACCTCTTTTGTGGATTTATAAAACCCTGGTCATTTTACATCTCAGTTGTTAAAATTCTCAACTATGAAGATTTTAACACATGGCAAGCTAGTAATGATTTACCAAATGTTACCTTGCTAACGGTTAATGCTTTTGCGAAACACGAGAAAATGAATGTTAAATGTAAACACTATTTGTGTCATCTTATAAATTTTAAATCCTCTAACGATGCAACATGTAACGATAACTTTTCAACTTCACAATTGGGCTTATTTCCTTATGTACCGAGAACAGTATCAACCCAAAGACTTACCTTCTAATATTAAACTTGTCTTTACTAAAAACTAAGGGACTCATGTTATCCCTATAATCTATCGATACCACGAATCCCCTATAACTCCATAGATTCCCTATAACTCACCGATAACTGAGGACCAACACAAATGCTTGTACCAACAATTATCACATGCACAACTCACTTACCAATGTACCTAAAACCAGAAAAAAAAAAATTCGATTGAGGATCCACGTTCTATATGTAACCACCCACTACTTTGGAAGACATGTGGACTAATCTAACTACACACTACATGAGTAACAGCCCACGATCATGGAAGCAGTCAATTTTATTGATGTTGTTGCCCTATAAACCATTTGTGTTGTCGATTTCAGGTTATTTTGTATTAAATCACACAGTAATATGTACTGTACATATTTACTACTAAAGAAAGTATTTCTTATTTATATGTATAAGTTACTTCCTCTTTCTAATCATACTAATGCATGAATGAAGTATGCATATCATCTGTAAAAGAACTAACACTCTCGAAAATAGTATTTAGCCGAAAAGTATAAACGATTTATATTTTAAATAGTTTAACACACATAAGAGCTTAATAAATTGACCTAAATGTAATTTAATATAAATTATATTATTCCATTAATATTAAAGAATATAAATGAAATTAAATAGAATTGGTCAAAGTTTGTTTGACTAGCTTTAAGACAAATTTGGCATTAAAGTATTTAATATAAAAAACTTGTCATTTTATACTTTACTGTTACAATGCTTGTTTGACAAGCTTTAGGACATGTTTTGTCATTGAAATAATTTATATGGACATTTAAGTAAATATTATATTAATATATAAAGGGGTTAATTTTTAAATGAAGCGTGAATTTTTCATTTTAAGTGTTAAAACTTGAAAAATTCAAGCTCTATCTCTCTCTTGATACAAGTTCAAGCTTACTCAAGTTCAAGTAGTGGATTTCTCTTAAAAACTTTAAGTTTTTGGGGTTAAATTTATCTTCATCAAGCCAAATATTTTCTCTTAACTTATTAATTTTAATTAATTTGTGATAAAGAAACCCTAATTGTTTGTTTAAAATGTTTAAACTCTAATTACATAACTAATCACCCAAACAACCTTTCAAGTTTAACTATCCACAACCACCTAGTCAAGAGTCTATAAAAAGGAGAAGACAAGTTCTCAAAAGGGGATCAGGCTGGAATAGGCTATCATGTTGCAAAATATTTTCAGATACACTCTTTCAACTCAAAATCATATCATTGTAAACATTATTCTTATATGTGGTCGTTGGTTTGATTGTTTGATTAGACATTACTAACTTAAGTATTAGAAAATTATCATTAGCCACACACCCACACCTCTAAAATTCATTCTGTTTTTCAGTAGATAAAGTACCAACGAGCCGAGAACGAGAGTTTTTCTTTTTGGCATCTTGGAGGTGAAAAATTAATGTCAACAACAAACATTTAGGTAAAAATAATTTTCATTTAGAATTTTTTGTACTTTAGTTATTTACATTATCATTTTTAATGAACCATTTTTATATTTAATGAGATACCTCATCATTCATACAATAACTAATTAAAACTATTGATTATTAGTTGTTATAACAAAAATGTGTATATATAATATGATCTAATTAGATTTTATTGTACTATAACATATGTATTCTAATTTTTTTATTAAAAAAAATTGCATATCAAAGGTCTCTCTCTAGTTTTTTATTTAATTTGTAAAAATATAGGTAAGAAATGAGATGAGTATGCGTTGAATATTATCACATAAATGGGAACCCATTCTTCCTATGATTATGATAGGAGGACTTGGTCATTTGGATATATCATTTCACTGTGAAATGGGTGGAAGAATACAAGTGGAAGATGTTGATGATTGGAATAGAATATGTCAATCGAAAAAGTAGAGCTCTTGGTTCCGCCATATTGGACTTGGAGGATCATTCCTAAATTAACGCGTATCCCATATTTCATATACATTCACCATTTTTGTTCAAATTCAACAATCAATTATTAAGTGAAGTTATTTTCACTTCAAATATATTTTAAACATAATTTTGATTAAAAATATTTATAATATCAAAATACAATTACAATATAATTTATAATTTTATTATTATTAAAAATAATTATTTGTAACACTCATCTAACACAAATATATTAAAATTAAGGATGTTCATAATCCAATCTTATTTATTTTTCAGTAAATTTTAGTAATTGGTGAACTGAATTGGATCGAAAATTTTAAAATTTTATGCGGGTTTAAGAATTTACTTTATAAATTTGCTAAAATTTGATTCAATTCGTAAAATATAATAATAATAATAATAATTTATATAAAATAATATTATTTTATAACTTAATTTAATCAATATATATATATTTAAAAATCTTAATTTTTAAATAAATTTAGTTAATTTAATTTTAAAAAGTAATACATTTTTTTAACTGAAAGGATAGTTGTTACATAAAGAAGAAATACATTTATCCACTCTCTAAAATTACTCAAATTATAAATAAAATAAAATAAAATAAGAGTCCCATTTTTCTATTTTTGATATAAATCGATCAGCCACTTAATACGAATATATGGTGGAGGATTGAAAAAAGAGTTTTGAATACATAAAATAGCAACCATTTTGAGTACAATATTCAACCCCAACCCTTTTGAAAAGCGCCAACTCAATATAGCCACATTAAATCTATGCAAAGAAAAAGAAAAGTTTGAAAACCCAATGGAAGCCTTTAAAAAAACAGTAAAAACAATTTGGTTGACCGCCACAATTGTTTCATCAGATTCAGAATAGAATAGAATATTAAATACTAAATTAAATTAAGGTTAACATACAAAATTTTGTATTGTCTAATACAAATATAGTATTTTTGTTCAACAATTATTCCCAATCACAATACAAATAAACCAACATGACTTGACTGACTGCTGATACTAGTACAAGCTCTTCTAGAAGAGAAAAAATCAATAGGCAAATGTATACAGAAAGAGAGAGGAATGGACCCTTTACCTAAAACAATATATTGGCAATAAGATAAAAGAAATTGTTCTACGACGTAGTCCACGTGTCAGACTGCTATTGGGAGTACAATTTGAGTTTGCTATAACCTACGTGCTATCTTTCATGCCTGCCTTGATTCGCCGACCTCCTCCTCTTCTTCTTCTTCTTCTTCTGGGACCTTAATTACAAAACAAACAAGCGTTATTCATTGGTTAATATATATTGGCACAGTGAGAAGGCTAACATCATCACACCTCAATTTTCAATTCCTGTCATTAATAAATACAACTTTTAAGGGGCCACCCAAAATTTAAAGGTGGAAATATTAAGTTACCGATGCTACTTGTAACCATGACGATTTTCAAAAGACTCTCTTATTGAAGTCGTGGTAAGACTGTTGTGGCCTTTAATCTACAATGTGCATAGAGAATTCAAGCTTGCCGAGTAAGTTTGTACATACCATAAACATTAATTATACTGCAATAAGTATTTAAAAAAAAAGGTGATATTGTATATTCACTTATATATATATATATATATATTAGTTGTAATATCATTAAAATATATTTATATAAGGATTTAATAGAATAAATTAATAGGATTTAATAGAATAAATTAATATATTTAATATGATGTTATATCAAATATAATATAAAGAAAAAAAATAATATATTGTTATTATTTAAATTTCACACAACCTAAATCTATCAATCTAATCCAATTCAAATTAATATTACTAAATAATTTTTAAAGGTGCTATCACAAAAAATATAAGCTTAATCAAAATATGCCTTTGAAAATGCAATTAAATGCTGTAATTTTTAACACTACTCATCAATCTGACACAAATACAATAAGAGTGTGCAAAATCGATTTCAGTTCTTGTTTCACTTAGAATCAAAACCTACCTTAAATAATTCGATTTCTAAATTATCAAAACTTATCTTATTTAACAGGATACCCTTTTTTTGGTTCTAATTTAATTCCAATTTAGTTTCGGTTCGAAAACAAGGCATTAGGTTTTTTAATTATCTCAATTTTTCTAATTTTTAACTCCACAAAAAAATCTTAAAGTCAATAAAATTAAATTATAAAATTATTATATACATGACGAAAATTTGAGTGAACCAAAGAGAAGAAAAATAAATTATTAAAAATAATTGATATACAATAAATTATTAAAAAATATATTATATTATTACTTGAGTTAATATTACATATCACTAAAAAGAGAAATTTAATTTTTTTTTATGATGGTACAATTATATATTTAATAATATTATATCATGTATATATTTATTTATTATAATTAGGTTTTAAATTGAAATCTACCTTAAAAAAATCGATTCTAGTTCGAAACTTAATTTTTCTATTCGGTTCTTGGCGGCTTCGGGTCTAATTGGAACCGTTGCACACCCCTAAAACATAATACTAAATTTAAAAGTTTTAATTGATATAAGATGACATCATTATTAAATGGATAATAAGGTATATAATTAATAATCGTGTCAGATTTGAATTTAAAGTTCTCGATACATGAATCGATTTATAACACAATTAACTATTCAACACGAAATTTAAAAGTTTAGATTAATATAAGATGACACAATTGCTTAAATCATGTTGGATTTGAGTTTAGAATTCTCGACAAGTGAACCAATTTATAACACAATTAACTATTCGAGTAATTATAATGTGCTAACTCATTTATAATTTGATATATTTGTTTTATAATTTTTTATTTTAAAAAAAAATAGTTATATTTATCAATTTTTAAAAGGTATTTAGTTATATTTAGAATAAATTGATTAGTATTTAAAAAAAATGTTACTATAAATATTATAAAAATATCTTAAAATATAAATAAAAATATTAAATAGATAACATGATTATAATTCAATTAATCATTTAATAGTCATGTCCAGTCAATGTTTTCACTTTTTAACATGATCATTAAATAGATCAAGTTTGAATTTACCTTTTTTAATACAACGTAAATACAATACGATATTAATATAACATAATAACCTAAATTATCGCCCCTAAATGCAATCGAACTTTATATTTTGTAGTTTAATTCATTAATGAGCATATCAAACCTAATTCAATTCAATACAATATAATTATCTAATATGCCCCTATAACTTCATGTAATTTATACTAAGCACAAAAAATGCAAATGAAAAAATATATTTTAAATTATTTATTTATTAAAAATAATATTTTTTTTATTTATTTTTTTCAACTTATTTTGGTACAAGAGAACTGAATCATTTTAGAATAAAAGGTGATATTCTAAATTCCAAAAAGAGATCATAACATAATAAACATTAATTCTAAATCATGAAAAATGGAAACAAAGCGAAGTGTACGGGGAGGACTAAAACTTGAAATCGCGCACCATAAACTTGTAATATTAGACGTCAAATCTTGAAATGTAAAATAAAAGAGATGACCACTAATCTCAAACGTGAATATGAGGCAAATATGAAATAGTGAACCGTAAATTCGTAATGTTGAATCTTTTATGTGAAATTGAAACTTTAAAAATGAAAACAAGGGATAATTTTTTTAAAAAATGGATGAGTTTATTGCACTCTAAAATATTTTTTTAAACATTCTTTCACTTCCAACACCCATTTAATAAATTTTAAAAATTAATTTTTATGGTAAACACTCTTGTAAATGTAGTCCTCAATAAACTTCTTTTATAAAAATATCTTGATTTCCCCCAGTATACCAATAAAAATATTCTTCACATCTATAATAAAAATACAAATAAATTAAAAAAAAAAAAAACACAATTTATTTTAAAACATTACACTTGCACGGTTTTTTTAACTGTCATTTTTTTATAATAAAAAAAATATTTTTCAGCAAATTACTAATTATTTTTTCTACAAACTTGCAATTTTTTTTCTTTCTAATTTTTCCAGTTGCAACCTGCTATTTTATTCCAATAACAATATAATTGATACTCAATTTTTTATAACTGTAATTTCTTTTTAATTTTTTCAACTCAACCAACTTTTGTGTGCGTGTGTGTTTGTGTTTTGAGCAATTATTAATCTTTTTAATGTTAAAAAGGAGTATTTTAGAGTTGAGGTATGATAACTATACGTTAAATGGGTGTATACTAGATAGAAATCAAGAATAATATTATATTTAATTACGTTAATTTGACCATAACAATAAATTAAATTATAGGTATTTTTGTAATCAAATATTTTAGTAAAATATGGGTGTTTATAATAAATTTTATAGTGCAATTAACAAATGGGAAAAATTTTAAAATAATCATATTTTAGATCACATTTATGTAAATGGCCAACTTTAATTTAATCTTATCAAAATAATCACCTTCATCATTTTTGGATAATTTTATACTCGTATGACCAAAATTAATGTTTTTCACAAGTGCGCAATACTGTGCTCATAAGCAATGCACGTTAGTAGATAGTGTAATTTTATTATTTTATTATTGTTTGCTTTTAAAATTTATTATTAAAATTAGACAATGATGTTAATATTATTATATTAACATTATTAATATTATTACGTTATTAATGACATTATTTTTTCCTAACACTATTATCTCAAATTTTATTTAAGAACAATGTTAATATATTATTTATTTATTTTAAATTTATTTTATTATCTCTAATGTTATTTTAAGTACAACGTTAATATATTGTTTATTTATTTTAAATATGCAATGTTAATATGTTATTTATTTTAAATTTATTTTATTATCTTTAATATTATTTAAGTACAATGTTAATATATTAGTTATTTATTTTAAATATATAACGTTAATATACTATTTAATAATAAATTTTAAATGCAAAAAAATCTAAAAAAAATACACGATCCATGAGTGCAATACTGTGTCCTCGTGTATTGTACTACACACTTATGTATTGTTTACAAGTATGGTACTGCAAG
>JAXCLQ010000013.1:6458831-6475957 GCA_035584115.1 Cedrela odorata | reverse complement strand
ATATATATATATATATATATATATTTAATATTAAAAATTATTTTTTTGTCCTCGTTCGTGTAACTGAAAAGTAAATTTCGATGGAGGAGAAGTAACCGATGCTTATAACTCACGGAAACAATAACTGCTATGGGGTGTTTTAGCTAAAAGCGAAATCTGTTAAAAGTTGATTAGGTGGGATATTTACTGGCTTTCTAGCAAGTGTTGTTGAGGAAAAATATTATGTCTTTCTGTCATGGAAACCAAAATAAAATTTTAATTTGATAGCTGAAACCCTTGCTGTTAATACCGCTCTTTATAAGGAATTTTTGTTATGAAATTGTAGAGAGTAGGTCAATGGTCCAATTCTCTTTAATATCTGCCTGCTTGGGTATTTACTGATTCTAATAAACCTTGAAATGTCTGTTTGTGTCAACACATTGAAGTCTGCCATCTGATTAGAGATTTGTTTGGTGATATAAGAATAAAATAAAACATATTTTCTTGATGGCAAGTGATGAGTTTGGTATTCGCATTTGTTCTGGAAATCATTTGTGTCATGATAATTTAAGTTTTAAACAAGTTTCTAATATCATGTGAGAAGCTATTGTTTGTTAATCTACATGTTAGGAGTCATTTGTGCCGGTGTCCAAACGCATTTGAGTCTTGGGAATTGTGATGCTGTAGATATTAATATTCTGTTAATTCTTCTTCTTAGACTTGGATTGATGTTCCTATTGCATGTTTTTGGCAGTTGAGGAATTTTTAGGATGACTAAGAATGAAGACTCCAGTAGCCCAGGCTGGGGTGCTTCATTTTTCATGCAAACCACAGAAGATGTCGCAAGAGCTGTTGCTGCCGCAGCTGCTGCTGCCACTGCTGCTCATTCTCCTCGGCCGTCTGTCGTGTTTTCATCAAAAGAAGAGAATGGTGATAGCCAACTTCAGAAACTACAGCGCCGAGTTACAAGGGTACTAAAAGGTTTCTCACATCCTCCTGAAGTCCAGACAGGTGGAACTTACAACCCAGAAGTTTTAACTAGCCAAAAACGTCAGTGGGCGAGCTTTCAGTTGCAATACTTGGTATGTATTTTTGTTCAAGTGCACCTCTTGCTGTTTATGTCACTTTTTGTATATAGATTTTTCAGCAAGTCTTTATCAAAGCTCTTTTCAGTCTTTAGTCCCAGCATTTATTGCGCATGCGCGCGCGTGCGCGCACACACAGAGATTAATTAAAGTTAATCGTCACTCAAATCTTTCACACACACATATTTATTACTTAAAGTTAATCGTCACTCAAATCTTTTAAATTTTTGTTAAGTCATAAAAATGGTTTTTTGGTCTGAGGCTGTTATGATTCTTGATATCTAGTTTAGGTGTTTTGTACTGCTCTTTCCATACAATATGCAAACTATTGTATATGAAAGTTTTGTTTATGGTGTTTTCATAATAATTATCATATTTTAAGTTTGCAGGATCATAGGTCCTTGAAAGAGCCATCAAGGCTTTTTGAGAGCATGGTAGTTGTTGGTCTTCATCCTAATTGTGACATTCAGGCTCTTGAGAGGCAATGTATTTCTAGAAAGTCTGAAACTCCTGGGAAACTGCGAAGTGCACTCAGTTACCAGAATTATTCACGTATAGAACCCAATATTGAACCTCAGGTGGGTATTCTTGTTGAAAAATGTTGAATATATGGTGCTATAGATATTTGAAAGTATTTTGAAAATAGATTTTGCTTTTATGTCTTTTACTTTCAGGTCTTATTTGTTTACCCCCCAGAAAAACAGCTGCCGCTTAAATATAAGGATCTTCTTTCATTTTGCTTCCCTGGAGGTGTGGAGGTTGGGTATAAACTTGATGGCTATTTATTTATTTATTTGTTAAATTAGCTATTTATTGCGATAATTTATAGTTTGTGATATGTATTAGTGTAGCTATTCTGACTTGTTCCTGTCCCGTAGTTGTTACCATTAAAATGTTAAGAGAGAAAAAGAAAATTTCCAAGACATTTTTGCTTATCATGACATGCATGACAGCAATTGCCTATTTAATAGTTTTGAACATTTATGTCTTTTCTCTTATACAGTGGAAAGTGAAATGCTATTGATCAATTGGCAAAATGATCAAATTCTATAGCCAGAGTTATGTTCTCATTTAAGGAACTTAGCCCACTGGAGGAATTTTGAAAGTTAAACTGACTGAAACAAGGGGTTAGATCACTAATCTGAATATGCCTACATATGATCACTGTTTTAGATAATAGTAGCATGGTCCTGTTGTTATAAAAGCAGTAACATGATCATGTTGTTTCAGATTTTATGTAAAATATAAGAAGAATATACAACTTTTAGCGTAAGTAGTACTTAAGAGCATGATTTCTACTTAAAAAAGAGTTAAGTTCATAAACTTGTGCACTTTAGTTGTTTGAAACATTTGCCCACTTAACTTTTTCTTTCTAATATTCGTTTCTCAAGAATGTGCTGTGTCATATTGGTGTTTCTTAAAGTCGTTACATGTGGTTTCAGGTTCTTGCTGTTGAGAGAACTCCTTCCATGAGTGAGTTAAATGAAATTCTTTTAGGACAGGTATTTATGCTTTGAGATTATATTGAAATTCTCCTTGCTGCTTTAGGGATTAATGCTCTTATTATTTCCTTACACCTTCTTATCCATCCATCTTTTTAAGTTTTGTGCATGAATTCTCTCATTATGTTGTAGATTTATTTGAGGAATGAAATACTTTCTTGTTGATATTTTAACTATTCCTGAGAGACTGTGATTCACATAATAATAATAAGGTATAATGTGTACTCAACTTGAAAACAGTGTGTTTTGACTACTTAATTTGGCTGCACAAGTTTATTTTCACCACTCAGCTGTTTGTGGGATCTTATCAACTCCAACGATACCACATTTGTTTCTAGGTAATGTTCTAGGATTTTTCAGGATTCAGGATTTACTTAATGTGTCATGTTATTGAAAGACAGGACTTGTGGGCTTCAGAACCAGCTTTGGTTGAGATACTGACAACTTGGAACGGTTTATCCATTACAGTATTGTTAAATCCTTTGCATCTAGTTTTATCAAGACTTAACCCAAAAGTACTTGATTTGTTATATGATTCAAAATCTATATCTTTGCAGACACTGATCATAGTGTGTGCATGTGATTTTATTTTATTTTTATTTTTATTAAATAATAGGAAACTGAATTGTATTATAGAGACTTACAAAAAGAGGAATCACAGTGTTATGATGCTTATTTTGCAGGAGCACCTAAAACAAAGTGACTTGTCATTTGTATTCCGGTTACAGGTAACTTTAAAATGTCTTACATTTTTTCTCGACTTCTTGCTCTCCTTTATTAATTTCTTCTATTTTTTTTTCTTGCTTTAGCAAGTATTTATGGTAATTTCCTTCCGTGTGAAAATATATGTTATAGTTGTTAGCCTCTCTTGGTAATCTATTTTATGGTTGTGGATTTCTCACGACAATAGTGATCCCGTTAGATGAGGTGATGGAGATAATTTATGTGGGATGTGCACGAACTTGGTTGTTGCAAATTCAGTTTGGAAATGCCTAATTTTTTTGTAGTTTTCTCCATTACTCATTTGCAGGTTTTGATTATTTGGCTTTTGTGTTATTAGGCTTATGGTTATCTGTGCTACTGATTCCTAATTTTATTTATAAGATAATTTTAGTCTTCTCTAGTAGATCTTCAAGTTGATTGCATCTATTGTTTTGGATATGTGGCAGATTTATTATCATCTTTTATTGGATGTTCAGCTTTTTTTAAGACCTGTGTTATCTTCATTTTAATTTGCAGTTGATAGTCCAAACTTTTTATTTTCAGGACGCTGTATTTGCTTCAAATGTTTCATTAAACTTTTTGTTTTTATTGTTGCTTGCCAATTTGTGACCGTTTTACACCACTTTGTTTCCTAGGTTGCTGATGATTCAACTTTGTATGGGTGCTGTATGTTGGTTGAGGAAATAGTGCAAAAACCCTCTGGATTGCTTTCCATAATCTCAGAAAAACAACCTGCCTGCCCAACTTTGAGCCGTCATTTGCTGACCACACAAAGATGTTATTGCATTCTTTCAAGGCTTCCATTCTTTGAGTTACACTTTGGTGTTCTAAATAGGTGTGTTTATATTTATTTATGTATTATTTACCTTTCATTAATCTTTCACCTCTTAATGTACTAGAAGTCAGGGTGTTGGTGAGCGAATAATATTCTGGAATATCTTTGTAGAATATTTGTGAGTAAAATAACTGGTCTATCATATTTCTCACTAAGCTTAAGAAAAATTTGGCAACTTTTTACATAGAACTTGGTGATCAGACTCTTTGCGCTTCCTCAAATGGTACATTAAAAGTCAATGACTGTGGATAGGGTGGGAATAAGAGAATGCCATTGTTTTACTGTTGGGCGGTGGAGATCAATCTAGTTGTAAGCCTTACTAGTTGATGTGTAAGTAATTAAGCACTTGCATATGTGAGGATGATGTTTCACTATCAAATTGCTTCAAGTTTAATATCCCAGTCGTAAGGAGTTAATTGTGACGAGAAAAAATTTGAAAGTTAAATAAATCAATTAATACTTCTTTACATATTAGTTAAACACACTATGCTGATCTGGTCCCTCGACTTGTTGTGGGACCTTATGGGACATTGGTAGAACATAAAGAAACTAACATGAAGAGAGTCGTACTTGTGATTATTGTGCAATTGCAGGAAAAGAATAGAACAATCCTAATTTTTCTTGTTTCCATAATGTTACTTTAAAGAATTTCCTTGGATCCATTGTCCCTTGAACTATGAATTTTCTTAAACCCCCAAATTGCAAAGTTAGGTGAAATTAAACATAGTACTATTGTTAGGACTTAAGGCCAAAAGCATTATTTCTGTTCATTAGTGCTTACCTGTATGTTTTAATCTTTTCAATATAGCATCTTTGCTGAAGAAAGGTTGGAACGGTTAATGAGAGGAATCAGCGATTTAGATCTTGAATCTTCTGATGGTTATAGCAAGGAGGAAAATTTGGATGATATGTCGTTGAATCATAGAGATGCAGAGGATATGATGGATGGAACAGCTAATATTTCCCATTTAAATTTAGATGATTCAACATCTAAAAGAGTTACAGATGGTGGTAGTATCGTGGAGCATCAGATGCTTGAGGGGGATGTTCACTTGTTGAAGAAAGGTGTCAACGATAATAGTGTCATT
This sequence comes from Cedrela odorata, assembly GCA_035584115.1. Taxonomy (NCBI): domain Eukaryota; kingdom Viridiplantae; phylum Streptophyta; class Magnoliopsida; order Sapindales; family Meliaceae; genus Cedrela; species Cedrela odorata. Next base: position 6,470,745 of record JAXCLQ010000013.1, on the reverse strand, counting down.
CAAATAGATACTGAACCTGAGATGGTTAAAACCAAAAGAGAATCTGATGGCGCTGACCTTAAAGATTGTCATATTGGAGTTGATAATTTCTCAATAAACAAGCAAGCAGGAGAAAGATGTTTACCAAATGCTGTTTTGCCACTTTTGCGATATTATCAGTATGAAAGCTCTGAATCTTCTCCCAGGTATATCATTGCAGTTCTCTGATATCCTTTATCAACAGTTTCATTGTTACTTACCTTTTGTTGCGGTGTATTGTTGCTTAAGCATCTCAATGCCCTTAATGAAATACCAATGTTGGTAATTGGATTTTGTTATCAGGACAATAGTATATTTGAGAAAAAAAAAAAATTGCCTTCTCTCATCTCTCTCTGGAGGATACCTGGTTATTTGAGTTGCCATAATTTGCCATTTTAATTGTTCACTACAGTTTTCAGGGTTCTCCCAGTGAAGACAGGAATTTTCGAAGTGATGTTGATGATACAGAGACAGAAGAAGCGACCTTCTCTGGGCAGGAAGATTCCAGTGATAATATTGATATTCTTGAATGGGCTAAGGTTTTAATTTTTCTATTTTGAGATATTTTTTGTAAGCTGTCTGCATGTCTCTTTTTTATATTTGATAAAATTCACAAAATTTCTAGGCAAACAACCATGGATCTTTACAAATACTGTGTGAGTATTACCAATTGCGTTGTCCTGCAAGGGGTACAACAATTCAATTTCATCCGCTGGAGCATCTCCATCCCTTGGAATATCATAGACCGGATGGAACAGTTTTACATAGTGGTGCGTCCACTATTGATTTGAGATCGTGCAGTTCTAGTCTGGAATTTGTGGAGGTAGATGTGATGCCTGCCTTTGATTTATGTGGTTAATTTAATTCTTCCTCCTTGTTGATATTTAATTGTTTTGCTTATCACATTTTCATCTTATTGCCATTTGGTCTTACCAGGCACATACCGCACTCTGGGCAGAGGAGGAAGCAACTGCACTTTCAGCATGGACTGTTGCTTGTATATGTGGATCCTTGCGGCTTGAAAATGTAAGTTAATGCTCCAATTCTTGAAAATTTCATGCGAATACTTGCTCTTTTTTTTTCTCCTAAAAAAAGATAGGTGATAATTGTTTTTAGGACTAGCATATGTCTGAATTTGGTCACGGCTGTTTTAAGGAGGCCTTTTGTCATAGAGATAATTCAGTTAGCAGCAGTGCCACAGTAGTTAGTCTTCAACTAGAGATTAAACATAAGTAGGCTTCTGTTACAATGTAATCAAATTGAAAAAGAAATATGTTTAATAAAGGTTTACGCTGATCAGGCTTATTTCCTTGAGTTTGTTACCATGAATATATGCTAATTTGAGTGTATAGCTCTGTATCGATCTACTGAGGGATTCGCATAAAAAAGCTGAATGTAGTCATAATTTCTTTTTGCAACCTGCAGGTCTTAACAATGTTTGCAGGAGCATTGCTGGAGAAACAAATCGTGGTTGTTTGTTCCAATTTGGTAGGTATCTTCCCTCTCAGAAGTTGATGGTGGTCTTCTTGAGATTACAATCTGCTCCATATAGCTTTTTTTCAATGTAAATGCTATCAACTGAAAGTGTTAGATTTGTTAGGTCCACGTTCAACACATTTCACACATTCCCTTGAAAGCTACTCGCACCGGTTACTTTCAGTAATCTAGACAATTTGATAGTTTGATTGGTCTGGGCCGTTTAAACAGTCTTGTGCTTAATTTTTATTTTATTTTATAAGAAACTGAAATTTGTAATGAAAATAAGAAGAATTACAAATGTATCTGGAATCCACAAATAAGCCAAAATACTTCTGTTGAGGACCTTGTTAGGAAGCCAACAACAAGCTCTAGCCGCCTCTAGCTTGCTCCTCAAGCTTCAGATTCCTCTTTGATAAATCAAGCACGCACACAAATATTTGAGGTTATTTGGAGATTAGGGATACCAGTTCCAGATCTAGGGTTTATTCTAGACCGAAATTGGGGAATTTTAGGATTTAGGGAAAAATAGAAAATCAAGAATGATAAGAAAGAAATTGATCCAATCAAACAGAAGTGAGTTGATTGAATCTCTAGATTTTAAAATCACAGAATTGATCTCAACCTAACTTGAGCGAATCAAAACAAGAATACTTTGAAAAGAACAAAGAAATCCCAAGAATACTCTAATCTTGCCTTCCACAAGCTTTTCCCCAAATCTATCGATAAAAACCTTTTTGATTCACAGCTGTCTTTTTATCTCTTTCAACTGTGAACTTAGCACTCTAATTTAAAGCATAAGACAAAAATACCCTTGATGAAATAAATAAGACGTAATAAAAACAACAAAGTGCCGCATAGTTTCTGTTGGCTGCTCGAATGGTCTTCGCATGGGCTGCAGCCCTGCCCTTGACTATCCTTTGGCCTTCTCAGCCCAGCCCAAGACTCTCTGCCCTTTGCAACACCCTTCCTTGCCTTCCCCAAGCCTTGCCAAAAGTCCCTTCTGCCCTTCAGGCCTCTCGCCAGCCATGGAACTTACTTTCCCCTGCACTCTCTTGGATCTTCTCCTAGTGCTCTTATCAACTTCCTAAAAGGGGAATCTGAAACCATACAAAAGCACTATGAATATTTCTGTGACTTTCTGTGTACACAACAGAAACAATCCCTCCCCCTGAAGAAAAACTGCCCTCACATACAATCTATCGTAAAACACCTTCTAAAATGAATAAAAAAGAAAGAATTATCTAGAAAATCCTTGCAAACGAATAGGATTCTCTCTTGTTATTGAAGATATGACTATTCTGTTCTTCTCAAATGACCCAAAAAAAGGCAAAGACAGCACACTTCTGCTGCAATTTGGGCTTTCATTCCCATTCCAAAAGCAAAAACATTTTCTGAAAGCTAATAACCACGAAACCTTGGAACTGCCCAGGAGATTCTAGCTTCTTTTCAAAAGTTGGCCCCACAAGATAGAAGCTGTAGGACAGTGGAGAAACAATGTCAGCTTTCTCTTCACTTTTCCTGCAAAGAACTCTCCAAGATGGGCATAAATTCAACCTTTGATGTCTTCTTTGAATAACATCTGCAGTGTTAATTCTTCCATGAGCCAAAGACCAAGAAAAGAACTAAACTTTGGAGGGAATTTGGCCTCCCAGATCATATTAAATTGATTGAAGTTCTCACTGGCTGCATCTTCACACAACTTCCAAAGCTAGATTTGCAATTGTGATATGAGGTCTTCAAGCTTCCAAATTCTTCTATCTTCTTTTATTTCACTAAAATTCACATTATCAATCTGCATCAAGATATCTGTATATTTTTTAATTTCTCTCGTTCAAATTACTTTTCAAAATAAAATTCCAATCCCAATTCTTTGTTGGAAAGGAGCAAACCATATTAGAATGTATAGGAACATTCTTAACAGGTTATAATCTATAAAGATTGGGGAATTGCTCGCACAATGGAAGCTCACCATTGCATTTGTCTTCCCTAAAACAAAAGTTCTTCCCATTCTTTTAAAGCAGTAAATGTAATGATAGGATCTCCAATTAATACTTGTCTGCTTAATTGTGGATGTCCAATTTAAAGGGTAGCTTGGTTTGGTCTGAATAAATTTTACTGGGGTTGATTAATAAAGGTTCACAGTGGAGTACCATCTTTGCAAAAACTTCAGAAATTCTATTTGGATTATGTGGATTTTGTTTTTTGTTTTTGTTTATTGATCTTATATGCAGAAAAGAAATGCCCTTTGGAGTTAAATTGAATTCAATATTTCTGGTGTACAGGGAATCTTATCTGCTTCAGTTTTGTCTATTATCTCCCTGATCCGTCCCTATCGGTGGCAAAGCCTACTAATGCCGGTGTGGTTTCGTTTTTACCTTGGTATTTGGTCTTTCTTGACTGTTCCTTGGTCAGTGATTTCATGTATAAATTTACAGGTTTTGCCTGATGACATGCTGGACTTCCTGGATGCACCTGTTCCTTACATAGTGAGTGAACAAATTTTTAGCCTTTTATGCCTATAATCATCCTGATGTCAAGGAAATATAACTAATTGAAATGGATACATGGATTACAGACACATTATCGTTGCTCAGGTTACATGATTTTAAAGGAGACTTAATTATTTATGGACACAGACAAATTGTAACCTCCTGCCTTAGTTGCCTTTTCACTAACAGTCTGCAAGATACATGGATCTTAAGTCCATCAAAATGAAAGTCTGTAGAATTGATCTCACTGAGAGATTTGTTCCTGATGAATATGATAAATCTGTTAATTTGGTACTTTCACGAAGGAGTATAAATTATAATGCAATTCACGTGTCTGGTGACTGTCAATTTATTTTTTTGGTTACTCCTATTTCTGACATTGAAATGTCTAATAAAAGTAATTCATGTTTAGGTTGGCGTAAAGAACAAAACCAGTGAAGTACAATCTAAATTGACCAATGTCATTCTGGTCGATGCTAACAAGAACCAGGTTTGCATCTTATTCTTCATTTCCGTTTTACTGCCTTGCATGTTATGTGAGTCATTTTGCTTATCAACCACTGTCGTAGTCTGTAAGATCGCAATATTAGTAAGTGTTCAGGTTGTGGTTTCATGGGTTGTTTGTGGAAAATGTTTCCTTTCATAATCAATGGATGTTGGCTAAAACTTAAGTAGCATCTTTCTTGTGGCTTTACTGATGGAGTCCTTCATTTGTCATGTATTTGGATGATTGGGAAGCCTCCATTTTGTGAAAGAAGTGGGACTGCTTATTGTTCAGTTGATGGTTTTTTTTGGAACTTATCCATAGAGGAAAGAAAGAAAGAAAAAGGGGAAGGAAAAGATCTATCAACTTTTGGAGTTTAACTAACAGAATAAAATGATGTTCCAGATTTGTGGTGGGGGCTGGAGGGGTACAATTGTCATCATCAATTGATTAAATCCATTCAATAGAGATAGTGGATTATGTGTCAGGGAGAGGGAAGCATTGTGGCTTCATGTTGCGAAAGAATGTGAAATTCTCTGATGTGGGAGGCACACATGATGACACTAATACAACAGCCTCTATAGTTTTGCTCAAAAGATAAAAGAACATTAATCAGTATTATAGCTTTCTTGTTTTTACCATCTTCATGATGTGTCCGTCCTCTCCTTTTTCATAATGTTATTCTTTCTTTCTTGATAAGATATTTTTCAGAACTGTTTAGCTCTGAACATATGAGTGATGGTTATCTTTTTCTTTTTTTCCCATTTGCCTGATGTGATAGGTAAAGGCACCATCAATACCACAACTGCCACAACACAAGCAGTTATTTTCATCCCTAAGTCCTTACCATGCCAAGCTTGTGGGAGAAAGTTATTTGGGGCAGAAAAGACCAGTGTATGAATGCACAGATGTTCAGGTGTGATTTTCTACTTTCTTCCTTATTTTGAGTCTGCCTTCCGCCACCCCTCCCCTCATCCACTTCTTGCCGTTAGTCTGTGTTATAATTTTTACCCTTCTTTCTGTCTATTCTGTGCTTGTGCAGTAGTGTAAATGGCTGTAATTCATGAACTGAAAATGGTGTTACAAATTCTGTTCGACAGCTGCATTTAAAACTTTAATATCCGAACTAGATCTCCTGTTATTCATATTTCATAATAGTATGAATTTTTTTCATTGAAATGCATGTTTGAGCAAAATCTTTTTCCAAAGTTATGGGAATAGCTGTGGTTGTAAGAATATAATTGTTAGATCCTCTAATCAGTAAAATTAAATTTGCATATTATTGTTTGTGATTTTGTTAAAATAAATCTCTTTTAAAACTGCATCAGTGTGCATCCTGCAATTTTTGTATGTGATAATTTCTTGAGCACATGTAGCCTAGAGATTTCAGCTGTATACTATTTTCATATCTTGTGTAATAAGTTAGGGATCTGTGCCCTTTATTTGCAACCATTTTTGTCATGGTTCTCAAATAACTTTCTGCTTCATCAAAGAATTTTCCAGTTAAACTGACAATCATATTACAAATATATAACCATACTTGATTGTTGAGGTTCTTGATGCTGATTTTGTATTGCAATATTATGATAATTTCAGTTTGCATCAAATAGATTGGGCATTTTTTGTGGGGGCTGCAATTTTAAGTGTGTGAGTAGGGTCCCTCGCCCCCATTTAAGATTATAGGATATACAGGGCACAAGTTAGTGGTATTTGTAATAATATGAAGTTCTCTAAGATTTGTTTACACTTTTCTCTCTAACATCAATTCCCACACTATGCATTGAAAGGTCTACTGTTTGGCAGATGAATCTTATATTTCTGGCATGTTTTCTTGATATTGTTAGTAAGATGTGGCTATGTTATTAAATTGGTATTCTAATTTTTCTTTTTTAATGTGCATTTTCATTATGCATAGATTGAAGCTGCCAAGGGTTTTCTATCAGTGTTAAGATCTTATTTGGATTCTCTTTGCTCTAATCTGCGGTCACACACAATTACAAATGTACAGTCAAATAATGATAAGGTTTGTATTTTTCCAAATTATGAAGTAAACTATTTGTATTTTACCTGTTAAAATGTTTTACATCTGCTGCAAGCCAATGGTTCTTTAGTGTTTCAATTTTCACAATAAATGTTACGGTATGGAGAAGAATAAGATAACTCCAATACCAGGAACATCCCTTTCTCCATAATAATTCTTTTCTGAGCAAGATAAATGACTGATATATGAAATACGCAAGTCATAAAATATTAACCAGATGAAAGTTAACTAAGTGCACACGTGATACTTTGAGTCAATGAGCATGATAAAAGGGTGCTTAAGGAATTGTCTTTTATTGGAATTAAACTCAATGAGCAAAATCAATTAATCGATCATCACTTGTAATGTTTTTGGATTTTTGTGGAAGTTAGAACATTATCTATGCTACCCCTTACACGGCACTGGATAGAAGAATTTTGTTTAATATCATTTGCCTGAATCCTTTCTGTTCTAATCAGTCAGAAGTGTGAATCTCTTTCTCTGTGCCTTTTGCCCTGGGAAATGCACTGTTTGACACACAAACACTAGTATTTAATTACTCTGTAGACTTGTGTACCGGGTTGGATGATGGAACATTGGCTTGTATTGTTCAATGCAAATAGCCGTTTATATTGCTGAACCTAATCCTGAAATTCTTCCTCTTCTAGGTATCATTGCTTTTAAAGGAGAGTTTCATTGACTCATTCCCTAGTCGTGATCGGCCATTTATGAAGGTGTGTTACTTTAATCCAACATATATTTCCAGTCAATTTGAGATTTTATTTTCAAGTAGTATATAATTTTTCCTCCAACCATAAGACTACTATAACATTTTTAGTTAAGGTGACTTGGTATTGACATTATGCAATTTGTTGTGATATATTCACAATTGGTTGATGATTTAATTTAAGAAACCATCTTGTTACTGGGGTTGTTTTAGACTGCTTAATTCATGTTCTGTTTGTTGAGGATTGTATTTACTATTGTTTTCACTACTGGGGGTAAGCATACACTAAAGAAAAAGGCTGAGCAGTTCAAATCTACACTCAATTGCCCCTTTTTTTTAGCCATAAAACTTGTATTGATTTGTATGTAAAAAAATAATATTAAATTTCACCATATTTTTTGGAGTTGATTAATCACACACTTCAATCCTCTTAAAGTATGAATGAAACGTTGTTAAATTTGTAGATGAATACTGATGTAAACTTTTGCTCTCAATTTCATTTATGCCAAGCAGCTTTTCGTGGACACACAACTTTTCTCCGTACATACGGATCTTGTTCTGTCTTTCTTCCAGAAGCAATAGTAGTAGTGTTGTGCTGCCATGCAATCCTAGGATCGCCGGGAATTGTTTTTTGTTGTAACTTGAACGAACGCAAGTTCAGTAATGTATACAGTTATAAAACTTAATTGTTTATTTACATTAGATAGATAGATAGATAGATGGATAGATAAAATTTTCTTCTAGTTTCAGGTTGCATTTCTTATAATTAATATATATATATATATATATATTCTCTGCTCCTCTCTCGCTCTCTCTCTCTCTTTCTATGGAGTAATAAAAGTGAAATCTCTCGTACTGTTTTTTTTTTTTGGTACTGAATTTCGTAGCTTTATTTATCCCAGATGTAGAAAAGCTCATATATATATATTTTGTGACTGGACGTAGCTTTGGCTGTAAAGGCTGTCTAGTTGGTTGAGATAATGGGTAAATAAAGTAACGAAATATGGTGGGTGTCAAAGTCATGTTCCATCTTCACTCAGAAGGAAGCTGCTTTTAGATTTAGAGTGCAGTGCAGTGGTTTGCTTTGATATTTCTTTTCGGCACCGAGTCTTTCTGACACAATTATTAACCCCCCCTTTACACGTGGCTTTGATTCTACAGTTATAAATATTGAGTAGATATTGAGATAAAAAGTGTAAATAAAAAATTGTAGAGAAATATAAGTTGATATATATATTTTATCATTAATTCAGTAAATAAATAAAATAATATAAAGGAACATAAATGATATTTGATTATAGACTAATGTATTGAATAGGAGTGAAGGGAATATATATATATATATATATAAATATACACTCATTTATTTCACCTACATGACCAGTAAAATTGATGCATGTGTTCCCTCATTATTGCACAGGGAGACACAAATCAAAATAATTACTTCTTGCAACACTCCCTCTTGGATACATCACTTTCAGTTATATCATGTGTTTAATATTATTTTTTTAAAAACTTTGCTTGTCAAATTCAATGAGATAAAATTTTATCGCAAGACAAAAAAAAAAAAAAAAAAAAAAGTGTAATATACATTTGTCAACAAAAATTTATACTTCTTTTTTCAACGTAATATGGTTTCCTCAAATAATAATTTATCAATTTGTGAAGTTGATATATACTAATAATATATATATATATATAAATTTTTTAAAATTAATATAATAATATATATAAATTTTTTAAAAATTAATATAGATAAATTTTTAATAAATATATCAATAAATTATTTCAAAAATATATTTATTTAACATTAATTTGTTGACTCTATAAGAAATCAATTTCTTCTAATCCAATCTTTATTTTTGTCTCGGATAATGTCAAGTCATGCTTGAATATCAATTCTTTAAACTGTTGAATATGCTTAGTATAATTTTCTGCATTGGTACTAAATATTAGAGCATCATCAATGTATACCAAACAGAATTTTGATATGAGTTTATAGACTTCATCCATTCTATACTGAAATTCTGATGGAGCATTTTTTAATTCAAATGGCATGACGTTCCATTCATAGTGTTCATGTGGAACAATGAAAGCTGTTTTATGTCTGTCTTCATCTTTTATACCAATCTGTCAAAATCCTGACTTTATGTCAAACTTTGAGTAGATTTTTGCATATGCTATTTTCTTCAATAGACTGGTTCTTCTAGGTATTGGATACCTAATATCTTATAGACAATCATTATGCTTTCTGTAATCAATAACAACTCTTTTCTTTCCACAAATATGTTCTAAATGCTTGTTAACATAGAATGCTGGGCTGACCCATTGAGACTTTGAGGGTCTAATAAGTTTAAGATCCAGTAGTGTCTGAATCTCTTTTCTGCACAGTTCCTCATCATGTGACATTCTCGGATGTGATGCTGTCTGATGCGGCATGATCCACTGATTTTTGTATGGAAGAAAAACAAAGTGTTTTTCTCTTAACCAATATCTGTAGGGTACATTAGCACAACATTCCAATAATTCTTTGTATTGGACTTCAAACTTTTGGACTGACAAAGTTTGGATTGTGATTTTGCCTTTATCACCCCCTCTAAAGATGAATTTTTGTTCCATCCATGGAATCATAAAAAGATAGTCCTTCTAGTTTATTGGGTCAATAATGGTATATACAAAACCATTAGGATGAAAAGTATAAGGGGCAATGAGGAAAAGAAAATCTATTCCCAGTAACAAATCTTCACCTGTTTGGTCAAAGGCAAAGAAATTATTCATTTTCCCAAAAAGTAAAATATCAAGTAGCCTGGTGTACTTTTGGCTGTAAAACTTATCTCTACTAGCTGCAGAAAAACTAACAGTAGTAGGGATATGGAGAGATTTGGGTAGGCATTTGCCATGAAAAATATAAGAAATTGCTCCTATATCAATTAAAGCAGTAAGAGTGATTTGTTGGTTATCCGATGCTTTGAGAGTAACTTTGACATATAGTCTGAATATCAGTCGTGTGCTCATCGTAAGATCAATTGGAACTTCCTTAGGAACATTCATGATATGTTCATCCTTATCATCTTTTGATTCCTCAGAAACATTTAATTGATAATCAAGTGTCAACATGGCATTTGTAGGATCATCGGACCAAGAATACCAATCATCATCAAATTCTGGTTGATCGATCATTTAAAGGAGCTTTGTTGGAATCTTCTTTTAGGACTTACATTATTTGGCAAAATGACCTTTCTTTCCACAAATGAAACATCTCCCTGACTGTTTTGGCACTTTTTTCCTTTTGATAAACCTGTATTTTAAACATTTGTAAGGCTTCCAAGATTTTCTATTGTATTTATGAGGTTTGGATTTAGAATTTTTGCAAAAGCAAAATTGTTAATTGTCATGACATCCAAATTTTCGAGGTTGGATATTACAGTACTTCTGCAAAAAAGTTCTTTCAATTTGCCTCATATGCTTCTTCAGATCTTGATTCCTGTAATGATTCTGAATAAGCTCAGTAGATAGCTTGTACAAGCTAGCCAAGCTAACCTGCGAAAAATCTACATATGTTAGAGTAGCTGGAATATGAGGCTGATTCTCCATTAGTATTGGTGCTGGAAAATTGATTGATGATTTAGATGTTTTACTAGATCTTGATGAAGTATCAGAATCAGTCTCCACATCCAGTAGCCTTTACGGGCCAAAGCTCTTAAGGTGGTATTGCATAGTTTCTCCAAAATCCTTTTGTACTGTTTTATGAAGGACTTTCTTCCCAAATGTAGACTTTTTAGGCTTATCGTTATTACAAGAAGGTGCTGGTTTCTTTTGTTTTTATAATAAGCCTGTATATCTCTCAGTTGTTGCAGTATATATGCTTCATCATCTACTCTCTTACTTCTGATCATCATGATTAGTCTGGAAACATTCTGAGTATTAGAAAGTTGTTTTGATGTAAGCTGATATCCTCTTTTAAATCTCCTGGTTTGGGCCTTTAGTTCAGTTAACTCCTGCTTGATCTGTTCATGCTGGGACATGATAAGTTCTAACGTCTTATTCTGTTGAACAGCATTGGTGTTGCTCCAGTTTATTGCTTGCTTAATTGAACCAAACTCTGTTGAATTTGTCTTGTGGATGACAAACTTGCCAACAGTATATTCTCCTACTATATCTTGGATGAATTCAAGTTCAAGAAATTTAATCATGTTGATAGTTTCCATGTACCTTACTGATTTAGATCTTCTAGGCATATGTGAGCAATCTTTAGGTTTTCTTCTTTCAAGCTGACATCTCTCATAAGAATAGAGAGGTGTAGTTTCTCTTAGAAAATAGATTAAAGTTTTTCCACTTACTAATCTTTCAATTCTTAGATTCTCATTAATTACAAGTGGTTTGTTACTCTACTCATAATCATTGATCCATTTTGGTGGAAATAAGAGTTTTAGTTAATTTCATTTGACTCTATTTGAAACTCACAAGTATAAAAAAAATTTAGATAATATGTGTTTAGTTTAATTTTTTTAATATATCTTTTTATAATTTAAGTAATACAAATATTATATTAGTATATTATTGTTGAAATATATGTAGTAAAAAATATATTATATATATTTTGAATAAAATAGATAATGAATTGAATCATACACATTTGCATTTGTTTTATTTAGTGTAACAATTTTAAAGTAATTAATAATAATAATAATAATAAT
>JAXCLQ010000013.1:6442695-6456153 GCA_035584115.1 Cedrela odorata | reverse complement strand
TGGCAGTGGCAGTGGCAGTGGCAGTGGCAGGCAAGCACTACACTAGACTAGATTGGGACTGTATATTTCAATTTTTGAATTTTCCGAAAAAGTTGAGAAATACCAAGTGGAGGGCACCGGGGTTCTGAGTTAAAAGGAACAGAAAAAGTAAAGGAGTTAATAGCAGTAAAAGCATCACACCGTACAATCTTCTGACTCTGAGAGTCTGAGGGGGCAGGTATTGGCTTCAGACACCAATGCTTTGCTTTCTTGTTAATAAAATTCATATTTATATAACTGATATTTACTAATCTGTTTTGTTTTTTTTTTTTACAGTCTTTTTAATCCACTTACCTTTAATTTTATGGGTTTCCGTAGAGTTGTCGGAGACAAGAGCTGCCACAAAAGCAAGCAGCTTAGCTGCAGGATCAGAACCCACAACCAGGTGTAGTGTAGTGCAGTGCCGTGCAGTGTAGTCATAAATCATAATATGAGCTCTCATATCTCACTACAGTAATCAGAACCGTTGGTTTTATCTATGTACAGAAGATACTTCAGGCCAAATGGTCCCTCAAATAAATATAGCTACTATACTTACACCAAAGCTCTCTCTCTAAGCTTACATGATTGCAAGTAATGACAAGTTCAGTGCTCAGACCCTGCTTACTTCCCCTATTTTTCACTGAAACTCTCTCTCTCTCTCTCTCTCTCTTCTCTCTCTCTCCTTCCCTCTAGTACTGTTTGTGAGTTTTAAAGATCAAGCGCTTTCCCTTTGTTTCATCTTTCTCTGTTAGTTTTATCTGCTTCTCCTTCTTCTCCTTTCCTTCGCAATGAGTAATACTACTAATATCAGTGGAAGAAACAGGTTTCCCTTCACTGCATCTCAGTGGCAAGAACTTGAACATCAAGCTCTAATCTTCAAGTACATGGTCACAGGGATTCCCATTCCCCCTGATCTCCTCTTTACCATCAAGAGAAATTGCTTTGACTCCCCTCTCTCACCAAAGTTGTTTCAACATCAACATAGTAAGTCAACTACATTCTCTCACTCTCTCTCTCTAGCTTACTAAAAATATATTCTTTTGACTTCTTGACTTGTTTATTTTCGTAGTTTTGGCATTTTTGTGAAAATTAACTAATGGGGTTTTGTTTTTGCAGTTGAATGGAACTATTTTCAAATTGGTTTAGGTAGAAAAATAGACCCAGAACCAGGGAGGTGTAGAAGAACCGATGGAAAGAAATGGAGGTGTTCAAAAGAAGCATACCCAGATTCAAAATACTGCGAGAGACACATGCATAGAGGCAAAAACCGTTCAAGAAAGCCTGTGGAAATGGAACTTACTACTACTCCTGCTACTACTACAACGCCACCTTCATCACTCACCAAAAATTCTTCTCACTCTCAGACACAACTTCACTACCCTGCAGCTTCTTATAATAATTTCCATCTCCGTCATCCCTTTTTATATTCTTCAAAGCCTCCTGGGACTGGTCTTTCACCTCAGGAAACTTTCAACTTAAACTCAACTAATTTGGTTCTGGACTCCGGTTCTGCTTCCCAGAGCAATACTGATTACAGGTTTGTTTTTTAGAGCAATACTGATTGCAGGTTTGTCTAAAAAACAAGGTTTTTCTATTTAGGTTTTATCTTCAAATCTTGTTAATGATTTAGGCTTTTTTTCTTTATTTGTTGTGATCAAGAAGAAACAGGTATGTTTATGGGCTTAGAGAGGAGGTTGATGAGCATGCTTTCTTCTCGGAACCATCAGGAAATATAAGGAGCTTTTCTGGTTCATCTATGGATGATTCCTGGCAACTTACTCCTCTGACAATAAGTTCTTCTTCTTATTCATCTTCTTCAAAACAGAGGAGTTGCACGGGTCTACAAAATAACTACTCATACTTGCAGCTTCAGAGTCTTAATGATCATACGCCAATACAACAAGACAAGCAAAATCAACATTGCTATGTTTTGGGTACTGAAATCAAGTGTGAAATGCAGAGAGAACAAGAAGGACCCCAAAAGACTGTTCATCGTTTCTTTGATGAATGGCCACCAAAAACCAGAGATTCATGGCTTGATTTGGATGATAAATCATCAAATACTGCATCAGTTGCAACAACCGGGCTCTCAATTGCCATTCCTTCTGCACATGATTTTCCCATCTACAGTTCAAGAGCTCCGTGATGGTAATTAAATAAATAAATACTTTGACACACAGGTTCTTTACCAAGTCATGGTTTAATGGATTGAGCATCATTTACTTGAAAAAGTTAATACTTTTCTCTTCTCCATATTTCATGTTATTTTGCAGATAGTTGAATATTCCAGTGGTGGGCTTCAATATTTATGGCCAAATATGTACTTGGGTGGTGGTCAGGCTCTTAAAAGTCTACTATGTTATTCAATTTTTGTTTTAGGCTTTTTTCGTTTGAAAGATTTGGTGAAATTGCTGCAGCATTATTATGCCAACGTGTGTTAAATGAAAGATTCCTCCAGTGTGAAATGCTTTATTAGTTCCGTTCCTTCTAACTTGACTTAAATTAAATAAATGATAGTTCATAAATAGATTTGTGAATGACTGCCAAAAGCCAAATGTTGTGTTTATTGGTAGATAACATATTTGATTTTGATGTGTATGTTGTGTTGAGGGGGTTTGCTTAAACTTTGAATGTGAAACACTACAACTCGAACCTTGTTGCTTGTTACAATTAATATTTGAGGGACCTCAATGTTTTTCGAAAGAATTTTTAAATTTAATACTCCTGCGTAACTAACACTATACTTGATAAAGAGTAGATGCAACTATAAAATTAGGATATTTATTTATTTAAATGTTAAAAGAATTATATATTATGTTCAATTTTGATTTGATTTTTATAATCATAATAAAAAGAAGGTGTCCTTAACTTCAAGAAAGATTGGCCTCACAAATAGATTAGCACTAGCATGCCAAATTGCTGGAATGATAGATAGAATAGAAATAATTTGGGTTTGGAGATAAGTTTCTTTTGTGTATGAAGTTGGGAAAAATGTAAAGAGGAGAATCAACCAAGCCAAATGAACCCAAATTAGTAGTCAGTCAGTCAAGGGCGCAAAAATAGCTCTAAACCTGTACTGCACTGCGCTGTACTGCGCTGCGCTGCATTAATGAGATGCTTTCGGATCTGAGACAAGGGTGGGGGTGGGTGAGTGAGTGAGTGTAGTGTGGGTTTGGTGTCCGGTTTTCTTGTTTTAGGTCCAAAAAGTGAAAAAGAAATGTGAATGTGATTACAGACAAGTTTTTACCAAAAACAAAGACGAGTAATCACTAATCAGTAATAAGCAGTTCGACAGACTGTATGATTGCACAGCTGCAGAATTGAAACCTACACTCTTAATACCCCCTCCTTCCTTTCCATCTAATCTCATCTATGTTAGTGACTCAATCTGACTCTCTTCTGTCTTAATGAAAATTATTCTCTCTTTTTCAACGTAAGATATTATTACTTCACCATGCTGTCGTTTCAGATAAAAAAGTACATAACGTCTATTATGTATGACAGCTCGATTGAACTTGTCAGCTGTTTTCAGGGACAATAGTGTTATGGTCATGGCCAGTAACTAAGAGGTTCTGGGTTGCATTAGATTTTAATCTTAAAAGTTCTCTTTTCCCGTCATTCTTCAGCGGGAGGGAGGAGGATGAACCATTCATTGTAAATGAGTACAAGCTTTGCTTTGCTGCAAAAACATGGCTGGTCTGGTTCTGTTCTGATCCATGTTTTTCAATTAAAACCCACCCAGAAGAATAAAAATTAAATAACATAACAGGAGTTTGAACTATATAATTTATCAATCAGAAGCTCTTGAGGAAACACAAATCAAACAGCATGTATAAACAGTGTAGCTATTCCCCAGGCACATTAGATTACAAAAAAAAAAAAAAAAAAAAAAATCCAGGAAGAGAAGAGATGTAAAACGACAGCTTGCATTGCTAATTTAAACACTAAAGCTCAACTTTGTTGAAATCTAAATCCTAATCATCATCATCAAAGGCACCACCTCCCCCATCATCCACTCTTACTTCTCCATCACTATCCTGCCTCTCAGTGCTATTCTCTCTCATTGGGCTGGACCTTGTCTGCCTCTCCAAATGATCCTCCTCATCAGATTCCGACAATGCTCGCCTCCGTCGAGCTGCTGTTGATGACGGTCCAGCCTTCACCAACAAGGTTAAAAGAGGTAAGTAACATCTTAGCAACAACTCAACTGAAATTGTTAATCACGCTTTACCAACTCTATTTCAACACTTAATCTATGAAAACAACTAGGTAACACGTCAAGAAATTTAGTATTATTGGCTCATGATTGAACATAATAGAAACGTCTTAAACATATACGACGCTTCGGACATGACAGCCAAAAAGGTACACAGAGATTAGGGTAACAAACTTGTTTGTGTGCAGGGATTCATTTTGCACCATTGCACATGCTTGTAACAAAAATGATAAAAAAAATAAAATAAAACAAAGTAAAGCATATCTTTGCACTATGTTAACAGCCACAAGTTTGTTCCACCATAATGAGCGATGAAAAGGTTTCAAAATCAGATGCCACATGTTTCATCACAGAAATAACATAAAGTCAATAACCAAAGATAAAAATAAAATGTTACCATCTCATCGTCAACGTCAGAATCTTCAAGCCCAGCTGCTGCAAGATGATTATGAGCATTTTCTTCCACATCATCCAGATCATTCATTTGATGTATGGGCTCCCTATAATTCATGTCAGCATCTTCATCTTCCGGTTCTTCAGGATAACCCATCATGTCAGCTTCTGCTTCCTCCATCTCATACTGTGATCTTGAGCTCTTGTCCTTCTTTCTCCTCTTTCCACCTTTTCTCCTCTTCTTCTCACTGTGTCCACCCTCATCATCATCGTTTTCAGACCTTTCTCGACGCTTAGATGCAGATGCGCTACTCCTCCATTGTTCCTGGAGATACCAAAAATGTGGACAGCTGAGAAACTAAAAGTTTTTGATTAAGTGCAAAAAAGTTCATCCAGTTGTTCTCCAAAGCAGCTTCAAATAAAAACCTATATAGTCTGATTGCTTGTCTGATATATATTTGACACCCCAATACGGTGTAAACATCTATGGCTGCTTCCCAGGCACACCACAATGACTAAGGATATGTTTAAAAATTATCGTGTTGTGGCCATTAATCTACTCTACAACTTTTCTGGAATAAAATCACTAGATGTCAAGTATAAATGGTAGAATGAGTAGTAAACATGAAATGTCAAATAAAAGTGGATGTGTACCAAACACTTTAGTTGATGTGCTTTCAAAGTTAAGTATAAGCACAACAGTCCCAAACACACCCCAAGTAGCTGCTGGCGATAAAAGAGATGTAAAGCCCTAGAATCAATGTGCATGACAAGATATAGCTACAAACTCCAAATATCTAAAGAGGTGAGAAAATAATTTGACTACCCATAACATAGTAGATAGTTTCCACATGTTCTACCAAAAAGCTTGTTATTTCAACGTTTAATAGAAACAAGCCTTTATTGACATCTATTTCCACCAGAAAAATAAAGAAAAAAAGAAAAAAATTATCCACTCCTTCATACCTGTACCAATACCATATTACCAGCATTAGGGAGAGATGAACAGTGCAAATTACAGATATCTATTCCCAATCAGAAATAGTTTAAAATTACTGCCTATTAACAAACTTGATGATTTCTACACTGCCATAGTAAAAAATCCTTACCTTTACCCGCTGAAAATGTTCCTCCTGTTGCCTTAACCGTTTTTGTTCATCCTCTTGTTTTCTCCTCTCCAACTGTTTCACCAAGGAATCAGAGTGAGACTTTGAAAAGGAAAAAGTTTTTTTCATTCTTAAAGACCATAAATATAGAAGACGTAAAGCGTTTTTGCATGGCAGACCAGATATTTCTTTTGTTCTTCGGCCTTACGACGGGCTTCCTCAGCCAATGCAACCTGACGAGCAGCTTCTTGTCTCTGCCGGTTCTGCTGCTCCTCACGCTCAGCTGCTTCACGGTGAACTTTTGCAGCATCAAGTAAGTGCTTGCAATACTCAACGTGAGTGTTAATTTTCTTCTCATCAAACCCATGGAGGTGAAGGTTGGAAGCAGCAGACAACTGACTAAAAAGACGAACAGCATTCTCTAACTCTGCAACTGTTGAACGCACCTATATGTATCATGGTAACCAATTCCCAATGAGACAACACACACGAGAGAGAATATCAAACACAGTGCGGTCAAGTGTTGATATGAAATTCACAACATATTCAAAATTCAAGATAACCATATAAATGGCGACGGTATTATCATGCAAGTAAAAACTAAACAATCTTTTGGAGAAGTTCTAGCTATACATGACATCATGTATAAACAGATGTATTTGACCTTAACCATAAGAAAGAGTAAGTACATATAAAAACAACTTTAAAAGACCTTTACCATCTTTATTAGCGTTTACAAGCAAATATCTGCCTTTTATTCCCACTCAGCCATTTTAACAAACCCATCCTCACTATTTTCTGCAAACACATAATTCTTGCATAAATTTATTCACCACAATTCATGCTTAGTGATATAAGGTATGGTAAGAAATTTGCCTTACGAGTCTAATTATATGACTCACGATTTCGTCACATATCAAGCTTACTGTTTCCCTGATCTATTACTCCTAAAATAATTATGTGCAGTGCACAACCATTGTCTAAATATATACAGAATCCAGCACATCACTTCTCGAACACAGTATAATTGTGCCAAACCAGACAAATGTGTTTTAGCACAAAAGGCCAGTGGAAACATAATGGCGTAACAGGATCAGAAGAAAGTGTCATCAAACAACCTCATCAGCTGTCCTCTTTGTCTTTTGTAGTGTGGATGCTGAAAACTTTTGCATTGCAACACCTGCATCAAACCTTAATGTGTAATTAGAAGGTGCCAGGTGGATAGCTCTCAGTAATGTTTTCTTGCAGTCTTGCCATTGTTCAGCTTCATAATGAGTACGGGCTAAGTAGAGAAGAATTTGCGCATCCGTATTATAATAAAACTTCCGCAGGCAATTTTGATACTGCCAGATAACAAGTATTATCAACACATTATCCATGCATAAGTAATGAATAGGAAACAAAAGATATACATATATATATATATATATATATGTATATAACAAAATGAGACTCCCCACCATTTTCACAGCCAAAGCAAAATTTCCTTGAGCAAAATAAACATGTGCCAAATTTATCCACACATCAGGCATCTGGACAAAGACACTTCCACTAGCAGCTTCTTGAACCTACAATGATTAAAAACTTGAACCAACTTCAAAAAACTTGAAATGTTATATTAAGAAAACCTGAAACCAAGAGAAATTATTATGCTTACCTGCGTAAAAAGATCTTTTGAAACATCGAAGTGGCCTTTTTCTGCCAAGACCACACCAGCACCATTGGCAGCATAGAGATTAGATGTATGCTGGACAAGAACCTGTAATGAGAAGACATAAAAGGGTAATGTAAAAGATCAGGGTACATACTCAAAGCATCAATTCATTAACAAAAAATAATAAAGCAGAAATAGGAAAAACTGAAGCTAAAGCCTAGATGAGCAAGAGGAAGGAGAAGGAGAACATTAATTTTAAATTCTAGCTGAATGGAGAAAATCAAGATAGTCTCTTAAAGCAAAATCAAAGCTAAAAAGTTCTTACATCAAATAAGATAAGGCATCTTCAATCTTCATCTAATAGAATACAATATGATTTGTTTCCTCTTTTTCCTATTCTTTTCTTTTCTTGTGACTACCATCATTCTTTACTAGCTGAAGTATTATTAAACTGAGACAAGTTGAGATATGAACCAGATCTAGATCTAAGCTGATGTAAGCAAGTGAACAAAAAGTAATGCAAGGAAAAAAAAAAAGAAAGACAAAAAAAGAAGCAGTTTTGAAGCTTCGTGTATTGAAGCCAATGTTACTTGTTTCGTGGGTTATTTATTTCTAAACATATCATGATTTTTAACTTTCTAATTTGAAAGAACTGAAGAAGAATACTATCTGCGGATCTGCAATGGGGAAAAATGATTCTTTGCATACTGTTCATATATTTTACCTCTATGTACTACATTCTTACTCTTACATATGTTTGATGTTCTTCTCCTTTAAGTTCATTGGCTTAATACACCCATTTAAAATCTGCTTCTCATAAACATTCCTATATCTTATAACAACACTCCATACACTAGCCACAATTGAGTCATACAACGATAACAACTCTACTTTGAAACTATAATTGGATCAATAACATGGCCGGAATAAAAGCAGAACATTTAAGGAAATATTTGTTACCACATGATAACCTATGCAAAAGCTATAGAAGCACAAGAAAACAATTGATAAAAGAGAGAGAAAAGGCAGAAGAGAAAAAAATATATCATACTCTTGTGTAGAGTTCCTTTGCTTTTTCCAAATGGGTAGCTTCCAACTTGGGGGCTCTTTTTTCATTGCGAAGTGCAGCATAATAGTTCCAGTTCCCCTTACCAATGTCAAACCAAACATATGAGGTGGATATTAGCTTATAGTACAATGATTATAACTTTTAACAACCAAATTAGGTTTCGTTATAAGAAAAAAAAAGATGAATGATGAGATAAAAGAGTTAATAAGAGTAAAGGGATTAATGTTGCGTTATTGTCTCTTTTCCCTAAAGTCTTCCTTACTTTAATAGTTATTAAATTAGATTATTTACAATTGTTTTAAATGCATGTTTCAACTTATGAACCCAAATCCAACAAAACCTTGGCTTCATTAAATTTACATTTCATTTATGCAAATTGGAGAGGGAAAGTTTTAAAGACCAATTTTCCTTCAGTGTAGGTATGTTATATGCCGCACTCAATGTACTTCATGTAGAATAAATTAATTTGATGTTAATTAGCAAATCAATTAATTTGTGTTAATTAGCGCATATATATAAGAGCATATTATGTATCAATCAGATTCTTGGATGACAGAAACACAGAAGAAAAATTGATCAAATTGGATTGAGCTTTCCCGATTATCCTGACCAGAACTTATATGCAGCACTTATAAGGGGGTGCTGATGCAAGCATTAATAGCTAATTTAGAATTAATTAATAAAGTTAAGAGTCAAGTCCTAGTTCAAAGGGAATATTGATGAGAATAAAAGAGTCAATCTTGTTATAAGTAATCCTTGGTAAATGAAGTCTAGAAAAACCAAGATTTGTAGAGGCATCCTAAAAAGCATTAAAGACAATTGTAATATAGTACTATAAAAGAGAACATGATGCAGTGAATAAAAATTAGTTCTACAGCAAAATATCAGTGTTTTTCCAGTAACTTGCTAAAGCTACTGTTTTGAGGGTTTTCCAGATTTTCTTTCTTAAGAAATCTTGGCTACAACAGGGTTTAGAGTAAAATTATCTCTAAAATTTTGCATACAGTAAACTGTACCAATTTTCGGTTTACATCATGTGGAATCAGAGCACTTTTAGATCTGTGATTGTTGTGAATCAATGGCTGGGATAGGAGACGATGTAAATGCATCATCCTCGCATGCAGCAAATGGCCTTACAAGAGAGGAGTGATGAATTTGCAGCAACAGATTAACCAACTCTGCACTAGATTAGAACAAGCCAGTCTACTTGTTCCTCCTAATCCTACTTCTGGGAGACAAAGAGAGCAGCAAACTTACACATACCAGCGCAGAAATTTCAGGAATCAACCTGCAATGGAGTGCTTTCAGCATGTTTTAGATGACTCTACAGATGAAGAAGAAAGGGCTAGACCTTTTGAAAGAAGACCTACATCAATCGTTTTATAGATCATAATCAGGACCCAAATGTTAAGGTAGAAATTCCAAGTTTCACAGGAGAGGAGCAACCAGAGGAGGTTTTAGATTGGCTGAATGAAGTAGAAAAGATCTTTGAGTTTCTTGATTTTCCAAAAAACAAAAAGGTGAAGTTGGTGGCTATTAAACTAAGAGGCATGCATTTTCTTGGTGGGAGCAAGTGTAGATGACAAGAATTCAATTCAGCAAGGACAAGATTCATGACTGGATGAAGATGAAACAATTGGTTTGTAGTCAATTCCTTTAAACTATGAAGAAATCCCATTTCAGCAATACGAATCTCTTCAACAAGGAATTCGCTCCGTACAAGAGTATACTAATGAGTTCTACAAAATGAGAACCCATGTGCAGTTGGCTGAATCAGAAGTGCAGGTTATTAATCGCTATCTAATGGGTTTGAGACCAAATATAAAAAATCTGGTGGAATTACAGCCTTGTTGGACACTAGCTAGTGTTATTCAATTGGCTACAAAGGTTGAAGGTCACCAAAACAGGTCCAACAACTACCTTGTTCAAAGTACGAGGGGACATGGCCAATCAATGGAAAATCGAAGTCAAAATATCAAACAAAAATCAGTGGCAGCAGCTAGTGACATGCAGAATCCTAAACCAACAACTAATTACCAAGGTCGTGCAACAAATAGAAATTATGCAATTGGAAGTGGTAGCAACTCAAATCAATTTGTTAGGCGGAGAATAATATGTTACAAATGTGGAAAAGAGGGTCACAAATCTTCCAATTGCAGAAAACAATCCAGCAACTTGTTGATTGATGAAGAAGAGATTGAAAATGATGTTATTGAGGGGGCAAATGTTGAATCTCAAGAGAATAGAGGGCTACTGGAATTTACAGAAGATGAAGTTGCATATGAGGACCAAGATCTTCCTAATTTAGTTATATGTCGCACCATGTTAACTCTGAAAGTATCAAAATGCGATTGGAGAAGAAATAATGTTTTTTAAAACAAAATTTTCATCACATGGCAGATTGTGCAATCTTATAATAGATGGGGGAAGTTGTGAGAATCTTGTATCTAAAGAAATGGTGACCAATTTGAACCTTGAGGTATTACCACATCCAAGGCCATATCGTATAGCCTGATTCAAGAGGGAGGTGAAGTAAAAGTCAAGCAGCAGTGTTTTGTTCCATTTTCTATTGGGAAAAATTATTTAGACAAAGTTTTATGTGATGTTGTTGATATGGAAGCTTGCCACTTATTATTAGGAAGACCATGACAATTTGACAACAAAACTATTCATCATGAAGAGAAGAACGTTTATGCATTCTACAAAAATGGAGCCAAGGTTGTGTTTGCTCCAATGACAGATGAAGACCTTACTAAGTCAAAGGTGGTGCATGAGCAGTCTTATTTAAGTACTCCCAGCTTTCTAAATGAATTTGAATCTAATGGAGTTGCATATTTGCTGTTGGCAAAAGAAGTATTGGAGACGCAACAAGGTGTTCCTATTGAAGTGAAGCCATTACTCAAGGAGTTTTCAGAGGCATTTCCTATGGAATTGACAAGTGGATTGCCTCCAAAAAGAGGAATTCAACACCATATTCACCTTCTACCAGGAGCTGCCCTTCCTAACATACCACATTACAGAATGCATCCAAAAGAGTATGAAGAACTTCAAAGATAGGTTGAAAAACTATTGTGGAAGGGATTTATCAAGGAATCAATGAGCTCTTGTGCAGTTCCAGCCCTTTTTGACTCCAAAAAAAGATGGCACATAGAGGATGTGCATTGATAGTAAAGCTGTTAATAAAATAACAATTAGGCATCGATTTCCAATTCCAAGGCTAGATGATCTGTTGGATATGCTACACGGGGCAAGTTTTTTCTCCAAAATTGATCTCAAAAGCGGTTATCACAAAATCAGAATTCGTGAAGGGGATGAAAGGAAGACAACATACAAGACTAAAGATGGGCTTTATGAATGGACTATTATGCCGTTTGGTTTATCAATTGCACCTAGCACCTTTATGCATTTGATGAACCAAGTTCTAAAGCCTTTCATTGGGAAGTTTGATGTGGTATATTTTGATAATATACTAATCTACAGTCCATCCAAAGAGTTTCATTTCTAGCTTCTAGGGAAGTATTGGAGGTTTTACAAAGAGAAAAGCTTTATGCCAACATAAAAAAGTGCAGATTTTTCACCGACCCTTTGTTGTTTTCGGGATATGTTGTTAGTGCAAAAAGAATAAAAGTTGATGACAGCAAAGTTGAAGCAATAACAAACTGGCCAACACCAAAAATAGCGGGAGAAGTTCGTAGTTTTCATGGTTTAGCCTCATTTTATAGACATTTTTATCAAAAATTTCAGCACTATAATTGCTCCTATAACAGATTGCAAGAAGAAAAGAAGGTTTGAATGGACAGAAAAAGCACAAGAAAGTTTTCTGAAGGTTAAAGAAATGCTGAGTTCAACACCTATCTTAGCACTGCCAAACTTTGAAAGGGTATTTGAAGTGCATGTGATGCTTCAGGAGTTGGGATTAGGGCTGTTCTGAGTCAAGAAGGAAAACCAATGTGTTTTTACATCGAAAAGTTGAATGACACAAGAAGAAGATATAGCACTTATGATCAAGAGTTTTATGCCATCGTTCAAACTCTTAGGCATTGGGAACATTATCTAATACAGCATGAATTTGTTTTATACTCAGATTATGAAGCCTTAAAGCATCTAAACAACCAGAAGAAGTTAAACAGAGACATGCAAGATGGGTTTCTTACTTGTAGCAGTTTACATTTGTGATTAAACATAAATCTAGAGCAAGTAACAAGATGGGCAATAAGGAAAATATTTACTGCATGATGGTTTCTTATTCAAAGGAAATCAACTTTGTGTTCCATATTGCTATTTGAGGGAAAAGATCATTCAAGACATGCTTGGTGGTGGCTTGGGTGGACATTTTGGGCAAGATAAGACACATGCCATGGTAGAACAAAAGTTTTTCTGGCCAAGAATGCAGAGGGATATATATAGATTTGTTAAAAGATGTTAAATATGCCAAGAATCCAAAGGAAAGGAGCATAATACTGGTTTCTATACACCTTTACCAGTTCCAACAACACCTTGGGAGGATGTAAGCAAGGATTTTGTAGTGGGGCTGCATAGAAGTCAGTGAGGAATGGATTCAATATTTGTGGTGGTTGACAGATACTCAAAAATAGCTCATTTTATTTGTTGCAAAAGGACCATGGGCATCAAATATAGCAAATCTGTATTTTCGAGAGATCGTGCGCTTACATGGCATCCCAAAGTCAACCACATCGGATCGGGACTCCAAATTTCTCTCACATTTTTTGAGAACTTTATGGAGCAAACTTGGAACTAAGCTGTAGTACAGTACTTCCCACCATCCTCAAACGGATGGATAGACGGAAATTGTTAACAGAAGCTTGGGAAATCTTTTGAGATGCCTTGTTGGTACAAATCCTAAACAGTGGGAGGCTGTGGTGGCACAAGCAGAATTCGCTTATCTAAAAATTGTACCACGGGAAAAAGTCCTTTTGAAATTGTTTATGGGAGACGGCCCATGCATTTCTACGATTTAGTTCCTTTACCAAAAATGGTA
>JAXCLQ010000013.1:6396768-6442595 GCA_035584115.1 Cedrela odorata | reverse complement strand
AGCTAGTTTTTGATGTCTTGTCTTGCTTATGTATGACAATTCACAAAGCTTAAAGTGCCCAAATTAGTTATATTGATCTTTTTTTCCCATCTTTTTCTACCATCTTTTTGAAAGACTTGTATAGTATGCTTGTATGTTGATCTGATAATTGGTTGACTTGCTCCAAACTAGTCAACGTTGTCTACTGGAAATGTGCTATTTGTTTCGATTTCACGAATAAGGTTGGAATAATGTGGCTCACTTGTTCATTTAGATGTTTGGATAACAGTAATTCATGTATAGCTTTTAGGTTTATTATTTATGTCTTCTATTTTATTATGGCAGTTTATATTAGATGTGGAAAATCATACATTGAAAAATAGTTAAAACATATCCTAAAGTCAGGAAGCATTTATGGGAAGCATATTGTAGACTAGAGTTGATACATGGTATTGTAATCGTGACTAATATGAATGAACACTACCTCTTTGCATATTTTTGGAAATGGGTGGTCATTTTCATTATCTTTTTTAAATTGTTGCTTTACTCTATTTACTTGATTTACTTGTGAAATAATTTTACTCTATCTCTGTAAATATTTTAACTGTCATTAGTGATTGCTAGAAGTAGAATTATGATTCTAATATGCGTATTTGATAAATCGGTTATCCTATTTTTGGACCAGAACCAAATCAAAACTAAAAACTAGAGTACCCTATTAAACATGGTAAGTTCTAGTTCCAAAATTTAGAAACTAAATTTATTTAAAGTAGATTATGGTTCTAAATAGAACCGGAACCTATTTTGAACATCCCTAGATAATGAACCACTACTACCTAATTACAATGAAAATGGTCTCCATCATTCTCATTATCCTTCATCTTTATCATTATTATTATTATTATTATTATTATTATTATTATTATTATATCTACCCCACCACCCTCATTTTTTATAGAAAAAAAATGTCTTTAATTTCTTTTTTTTTTTATGTCACCGTAACAATTTCTTTTGTTTTATTATGATACTTAAAACAACTAAATTTTCACATTCTCTCTTTTATCTTTATATATAACTATCTTTCTCTTTTGTGGTCTAACTTAGAAACTATATTTTAAAAATAACATTCAACAACATTCTATTTTAGTTAAATAATTCATTGTTATTAGACACATTCTTTGTTGAAATCTCCACACATTTTTTTAAGGTATTTAAAATAAAAAATATTTTTTAATTATATTTTCAAATTTGCATAAGACTTGATGGTGTTGATTATGCTTTTTAGATATTTAAATGGAGAATTTTATTTTTATATATTTCATGGCTAGTCCAAAATGTTTTTTATATTTACTTTGATGGTGGGTTTTATTTCTCTCTTATTCACTATTAGAGTTTTATGTGATAGCTTAGAACAATTTTAATTTTAACAATTTATGAGAGATAGAATTACTATTTATTTGCAATCTTCATTCAAATAAATAGGGTACTCCATGACATAAAAACAAAAAGTTTGTTTTTTAAATGACCTAAAGTTTATGCCAATTCATAATTTTAGGCCAAATTCAAAATTTTTCATAATTTTGGTTAAATGTGTCAAATTTGGAAAAAATTTCCCTTGAACATACTTTATCTGTTTGTTTAAGTAAAATAATAAATAAAGAAATAGAAGATAAAGAGGAGAAAAAAGAAAGAAAACAGGAGAAAAAAGAAAACAAAAGAAAAAAATTATGGTCAAACAAATTGATTCAATCTCATTTGTCCTTCAATCTAAACTCTTAATTTTAACAAATTGATGAGGGCAACATTTTTATGATAAGTTTGTGAAGAGACTAGTAAAATTTTCAATTTATTTGTTGATTTCTGTATTTAAATTATAATGTCTTTGTTGATGTTATTCTTCCATTATAACAGCAATATGATGATAAATATTCTAGTGTAGATACGTTATATATGTGAAAATGCGTGAATAACATATTAAAAATGCAAATCCATGTACAAATTTGGTGAATTTACAAAATTTTTGAGATCGAAGTTTAATTACAGTCTCTCTCGATGAATTGTCAGATTCCCTCGACGATTTAGAAATAATTAAGGGAATGTAGTGCAATTTAATTATCCATGATAAATTTCATCGAAAGAATAAGAAATTGAACTAAATCTCCTTGATGATTTCTAAATCATCGAAGGATTTTGAAATTACACTACATTCCCTCAATGATTTCTAAATTATTGAGGGTTACTAAATGTAACAATTTCTCAAAGTTTTAGATACTATTAAATTTTGAATAATTTTTTAGTTGAAAGTCTGATAATTTTGCTTTTGTATAGAGTAATGTGATGATTAGTATTAGAATGTTAATTTCAATTTGATAGATAACGTATTTTAATTTTTATTAGAGTTTTAATTTCCATTTGTAATAGACTACGTATTTGGATTTGTATTTATTGTTATTTCAATTTATAATGGAATATGTTTTTGAATTTATATATTGACATACATATACACCACAACACCCTTATGTAGTTTGTTATAAATGGTGATTAGGTAGCTCCATTCCACTCTATAGGTATAAAAGCCACATTGTCTAAGTAATGATGGTAGAAACTCAAACAATTTCATGAGCTGGCTCTCAATGAAGTCATCTTGAGCCAAGGCCATAAAGGAATTGTATGCGTCAATCCGTTGCTTGACTAAATCAACCGCAACTACGAACTAATGCTTCTGATCAACATTGACTGTGATGTATATAAAGTCCATGTCAAACCATGTCTTAAGACTCTTTACAATCTTCCTAGTTGATATTTATCTCCCTATAACATATCTCATAACCTCGTAGCTTGCCTTAAGTCACTAAATACAACTCATTCTACTAAATCTTCTGCCATGTTTCTTTGAACTAACCTTGGAAAGGCGAAATTAAACATTATAAAGGCTAAAATTAATGCTTAACTAGCTTAGTACAACAAAAGATAACAAAGTTAACGCATGCATATGAGTCGATTAAGGTCCATCGCTATAGTATAACATTAGGCTCTTAAAAAATTCACTCCCACAGTAAATCCAAATATGAGTTAATATGTTGTTACATCAAAGAAACATGTTAATAACAATGTAAGTCCGTTAGGTGTACTATAAATATATAGATATTAGTATCAAATAAAACTTAGAGAATTCTTGATGAATACTAAAAAGTTTATGTTTATTCAGAGTTTATATTATCATTTTATACTTAAGAGTATTATTAACTCCCCTAAAATAAATATCTAAATATTCAAAATAAGAGTTTGTCTAATTTATGAAAAATGATTGATTTTACACAAGTTTCATATAATAAGCATATATCTCAATCTGTAGAATTCAATTGATACAATTCTTAGGTTACTAAATCATAGACTTTTCATATCACAATATTGTAAGCTAAAGGTCAGACCAGTTCAAGCGTTAAAGTAGTAAAAAATGAGTTTCAACAGAACTGAAATTCAATCAAAGTCTAGCTTGAAATGCCTCAGTATTTGAACTATATCTCCCAAGATACAAATCAAAATAAGGTGAATAAAGACATTCCAAAAAGCTAAGATAAATATCTAAAGTTTTTTTGTTTTGATTAGAGATTTATTCCAAATATATCGCTAACAAATTGGCCAACCATGTCAAATACGTGTGAAAGAAAGTCTTCAAATACTTACCTAACTTTAACCAATTTCTTTGACATTTATTATTTGTGTTTTCCTATAATTAGATGCTTGTATTAGACATCGAGGAAAGCTGATAACTCTTAACATTTTCATTTCTTTATCTCTTTTTTTTTTTCTTACAATGTATTTCTAAATTTATAAGTAGAGTTAGGGTGAACATTTGTTGAGTTTGTAGTTTTCATTACTTTATCTTTTGAGTTATTCTTCAATATAAAAATTTTCAATTAAATGAATTATATTTCTCAAAAGTATTTTGATTTGTTAGAGAGCTTGATTCATTATTAATAAATGGTATATTGAATACTTGTTATTTTCTACATTTCAATAGTAAAGTTATAATTTTTCACAAATCAATTTAAAGGTTAATCTTTTGTTTTTTTATTTTTTTTTAAAGAGGTATTTTAATGTGCTTAAATATTTCATCTTCCAATTAAGATCACTTTTTAGTTGATTTTTAATTAAGTTATTACAAATTATCAAAAATGATTTCTACAAATTTTTTCAAAGTGGATTTCAATACTCTACTATTTAATAATAATAAATTTTCATTATAAGAATCAACTCATCAACACAATTCTCATAACACGTTAATAATTGGACTTGTAGTAGACTTGTATAACTAATTTCTTATGAATTAACACTCGGACTCCCAAACTTTTGTTACTTGAGATAACCTATACTTTAGTGTACAACCTTAAAGTTATAACAAGTTTTTGATGTTATTGTCGAAGAATTACGGTTTGTATATAGTTTACTTGTTCTTATTAAATATTTTCTTTTCCTAACTTTAACAAGTTTTTGTTTATTTATTTTACTTTTATTGTGAGGCTCAGCCGCCCATTTACATTTTATTTGTTTATTATGGTTGGTTATATCACTTGCTATTAATTAATTTATTTTATTGTTTGTTACTTTATTTTATATGGTTAGTTCTACCATCTACTGTTAATTTATTTTAGTTTGTTATTTACTATTTTATTTTATATGAATGGTTTTACGACCTATTGTTAATTTATTTTAGTTTATTATTTATTATTTTTTTCTTTCAAAATGAAGGTTTTACCATATCTTTTATTTTATTTTTATTTTTATTGTTGTAACATTTTCCTTTCATTTTATAACCATTGTTAAATTTTATTTTTTAAAAAATTTATACTTGAGTGGCATCGTGATCCTCATTCCCATTACTTGGTGAAAAGTAATTCTAAATTTTTTTTAGCAATTTGTTTGATTCACCTCTTCATTCACACACATCTAATACTATGGCTAAAAATGAAAATGTGCATGATGAATATGAAAACCAACCTTTGCGAACCATGCATGAATTTTTACATCTACCTCAAAATTCTACCCCTTTCTTGCTTCATTTTTCCTCTCAATACTAATAATTTCATATTTAAGTCAGATATGATTCCAATATTTCCTAATTTCCATGGCTTAGAATATGAAAGTCCTTATTTGTATCTTAAAGAATTTAAGGAAGTTTGTGTACTTTTAATAATCAAGTTTGCACTGATGAAATTGTTAGGCTAAAATTGTTTATTTTTTCATTAAAGGTAAAGCAAAAATTTGGTTTAACTCTTTAAGACCTAGATCAATTGGCACATGGCATGAAATGTTAGGTGAATTTTTTTAAAAATTCTTTCCAACACATAAAATAAATGCTTTAAAGAGACAAATCCAATTTTTTTTTTTTTGGTCAAAATTCAATGTCAGAGAAATGATAGAAATGCACACCCTATGCCTTCTCAAGGAACTTCAAATTTTCCTCATTATGCTCCACCATGTTCAAAGAATTTTGAGGAGACATTGTAAGCATTCATGTTGAGCCAAACAAACTTTAACAACTAGACTTCACAAGCCATCAATAAGATCAAGAGCACAATATCAATTTTAACTGCATCTTTGTGCACTCAAGAAAAAGGGTAAATTTCTTGCTCAGCCTCAACCTAATCCTTATAGTCAGTGTCATGTTTCTAATTCAAGTGAAAATCAACCTGATTATTCCAATTTCATCATAAAACTTTGAAGTGGAAAAGTAATTGACAAAAGCAATTCTTTAAAAAAATCAAGTTTCCAGTGAGACTCCAAAGTCGAAAGGTAATGATAAGGATAATGGTAAGCATAATGAAATTGAACCTTTTATTCCTATTCTATTTTCTTAAAGTTTTCAACCAATTCAAAATCTGAATAAAAATTCTAAAATCTTTGAAGCAAGTAAAAGTTAACATTACTTTGTTGAATGCAATAAAACAAATTTCAACTTATGCCATATTTTTGAAAGATTTATCTACTGTTAAGCGTAAACATCATATTCAAAAAAATGCATTTTTAGTCAAAATTGTAAGTTCAATCATTCAACAAATTACTTTACTTAAGTATGAAGATCCTGATTGAACAGGTTTACACAAATTAATGAATATATTTGCTTTTGTTTTATTTCTTTGTGTATTTTATTCATTTTGTGTGATTATTATTTTTGTATTTTTTTTTATGTTTTGTTTGTTTTTTGTTTGATTTTAGTTATTTTTCTTGTCAAGTGGTGAATAACAATATTCCGTGACTTTACAAGTCAGTTCCTCATAAATCTGATCTTTTTTTCTCCCTCCATTTTTCTCTTTTTTTCACAATGGATGTCATACTCTTTAATTTGCATAATTATTTTCCTTCTTTTTCAAGTTAGGTGTGAAAGATTAAGGATGCTCATTTTCAAAGGCATCCCTGAAAGATGTACGTTAGATAATTGAAACAAAAGCTTGATTAGCAGGTGAATTTTCTAATTCATTTGTTTTACGTATGCCTTAACTAGGTAAGAGCTCCTTCACTGAAAAACGTAAAGTAAAAAGGTTATAAATTTGTCATAGATGTGGACAATAGACTTGTAACAAGCAGTGTCGTTCTTTAAAAATGATGTCTATAAATCAAAAAGATAAAATACAATTCATAAAGGATGGACTGAGTAAGGAGTCATTGGACAATGTTTTGTTGACTCTTGAGACTCGTCTAAATGAATATGTACAAAGTAAAATTCTTAGTTTGTGGATACAATTTCAAAAACGACGTGAACTTTATAGTCTCGGAGATCTGACTTTAAAAGACCCTGTTTGCCAATTTATAAGAAAATTGAATGGAAAGCTTATCCCTAACCTATAGAAGGCGTTTAAACTGTTACTAAACGTAAAACTAGAGGAAGATGTGAGCCACAATCACAACTATTTATATATATATATATATATATGCATATTTCACCATTATTACTGACATTTCAATGTTTTAAATTCAAACTTTTCTTATAATAGCCGACCTACCCCTATAGGAGTTATTATTACATTAATATTTTGAGATATATAAATATTGTACCTCATTTCTTTATTTTATATCAATCTTAGTTACTTAAAAGGGTTAGAGAAGTGTGAATATAGAGGGAGCTTCAACTAATTAATTTAAAAAATATTTATGTATTTAGTGGATCCAATCCAGGGAAAGATGTAGAATTTGTAAAAGTAGCATATAATGTGGGACGGATTTTAGCTTAGCAAAAACTCCATTTAGTATATGGGAGAGGTAGCCTTGGGTTAATAAGGTCTATGTCAACAACTACACATGTTAGAGGAAGTCATATTTTAGGTATCATTTCATGGCTTTATCTGCAGATGATATCACTGGAAAAACAGTTTGAGAAGAGTTAAAGGTTTTAACTATACATGAACGAATTGCTAAAATGCTTGATAATGCATATATTTTTATTACTTTACTAGGTGGTTTTGGACTCTAGAAGAAATTTTTCAAGTTGGATCTTAGGCATAATTGAACTCCACAAAACCCCCATAGATTTGTTAAATGTTAATGTTTTTTTAATAGTTTATTGTATTTTCTTAATCTGCTATGGAATAGAAATTCATCTCACCTATGACTCGACGAATCCTTGTCTCTACCCCAACTACTAAACAATTGCTCCAATAACTGCAAGATTCTGTCCTTGAACTAGATCTGGCAACGGCTCCAATAAATTGGTTAGGTAAAAGTAGTAAAAAGCAAAAATTATTGTTGCTCCATTTGTAACTTTTCCTCTTATATGATTTTCCTCATTGAATTTTCTTATTTTGAGTTTGTTATGTGTGTTTAAGTTTGCTTCAAATTTTTCCTTTTTCAATAACTATCATCACATGTAATATTTTCTATACCTTACCTTTTTTATTTAGACATTAAGGATAATATCTCAATATGGTTGGGGGAGGATAGTAAACACAAATTGTTATTTTTTTGTTTTGTTATTATAACTTTTGTCTTCTAGTAGACGTAAGTTGTTTTTTTTTTATTGTTTCGTTATTTTATTTTTATTTTAAAAAAAACAACAACTTATGCCTTTAATAACCTTTAGATTAATGATAATAGAGTAAAGTATAATTTTACACTTAAGACGCATCATAATAAGCACGTTATTATTTTGACTTGTTTTTGAAATTTCATGACAAATATTTTATCATTCACTTTTTTTTGAATTACTCAAATTTATAAATTCTCACATCATTATCACTTAATCAATTACTATGTGCATATACTCATTTAACAAGTATTCATAAATCTTTTTTCACACACACACTTTAACACATGAATGTAGATGGCGAATTGGAACATTATAATACTTTATTTCTTTGTTTTGTCAAAGGTAGCAACTAAAGGAAAGGGAAATTTTTTGTAAAAAAAATTCTAATCAAGCTTTTATTTATTAAGCGGACTTCTTACTTAATCAGCAATGAATACTCGCTTAAAACAGTATAGTTTTGGTATCAATAAATTCATAATCTTCTTAACTCAAGTAATTAAACCTGAAGGGGAGTCTCAACACCTAATACCCTAAGACCAACTAGCTTGGGAGTTATTGGCCCAAAGCTTGTTACATGGGTTAAAAATGTATGATGTTTAAAAGAAAGAAAGAAAAAAGATAAATAAATTAAATAAGATTGAAATGACCACTACCCAAAAAAATTACTTTAATAAAATACTATAATAAATATTATTTTCTTTCCAAATAAGTCTATAATTATGTGTTGGTCATTGAGTACAAAAAGAAGGTACATTAATCACTTGACTAATTGGTATTTAGCACATAAACAATAAACATTTAGGTAAGAGTTTTTTTATTTGGGAAAAGTCAAAAGAAGAAGAATGATAAATATCTTGTATGTAAATTTTGTAAATCATTTCTAGATGATATTGCTTTAATTACTAGAGATTAGTAATAAGCTATCCTTCAACTAAGTACCCGTGTTACCTTCTAATAATGTCAGATACATATAAGCGATCTACTAGACCTACATAATTGCATAAAAGCAACATTATTGTTCCTCATTCACCTGTAGAATCCTAATCATTGTTATTGTGTGTATGAGGATCTTATAATCGTCCATACTTGTTGCGTAGATCATGAGAGAAAATCTCATTGGCCATTTTATCAAGTGCAAGTGCTAGCTTAAATCTCTATGTAGTAGATACGACGATATCTAAAAGGTCATCGTCATCGTCATCATCATCGTCATCGTCATCCATATCATCTTGTATATGGAACATCATGTATGCAAGTAAGGTACAATAATATTAGCAAAGTATAAATCACAACATATGTTTAACATGAAGTAGACCATATCTAATGGACACTGACAAAAGACTTGTACCGCTTCTGGATTTTTGTCTTAAACATTTGCACCTTTTGCCTAACAAGAGTCATTTCAGATTGAAATAACTTTTCTTGCCACTGAAACCATGCCTCTATATCAAGGTGCATTTGCTTAATTGCCTTCATCACCTCGTCTATAGTTAAGTATTAGCGGCCCGAAACTGTATATGTGAGCATTGAACCTATTGGCAACTGTAGTAAAGATGAAAAAAGTACATGTCATCAAGAATAGAACTTGTTGCATCCATTCCTAGAAATGAGGGATTTGACATGTTTCCACCTACGAATCGCAAGATGCATGCGCATGTACATGTTTAAGAAGTTTTTCTATATCAATATAATACAATATATCCAAATGCGCAAACAACATAAATTTACCCCTTTTGTTGCTTCAACTCCAACATCATCTTCATCACCTTATCTGGACATTTGTCTCATAGCCAGGTGCATAAGAGGATAAAGGTTCCTTTCCCTCGTACTCTCCCTCTATTATCTTGATTGATTGCAACTGTGTAACGTATGATGATAGGCTCTCACTACATGTAAGCGTTAGCTTTTCCAGAGGAGAAGGCTGCAAATATATTGTTAACTACATTTGTATATACCTAACATCACATATGCAGTAAATGATTAATGTAAGAAATACTAAAATACAGAAACTTACATATTTGGCTACGAGTAGTGTCTTGTTAATGTCGTTGTGCTGACCATTCTTTAGGGATGTCCAGCATATGAGAAATCTTGTCATTCTTCTTCATTCCGTACTTTCCCTTACATACGAGAATTGACTTGTATATCCATAAATGCAAATATATAAATTTTATATGAAAAATTTTCAACATAGTCTCCTCTATAATATAGACACATTTCAACAATTAAACCTACAATTAAACACTACAAAATTATTTTAAATCCATCCAACTTCTAACATACACAAGTTTAATCAAAATGGGACCTTAGGCACCCTCCAACAACAACAACAACAAATACAATCCATAACATAAATTTACATGTCCATAATATAGTATCCACAAGCTGAATTTAGAATCAATATCTGAAATATGATTGGAAGATCATCTATATTATAATGTTTGCAGCTGTACTTCTTATCCTTATGGTTTTGTTCTTTGAATTTCTTAGACTTCCCAATAAACACTTGAGACTGGTACTTGTATGTTAGTAACCATGATACTATGCCTCAAGAATAGCTATTAAATGTATTAGGTCATCAATCAATTGCATCACAAAGAGGTCTACATCAAAATTTAGTACAGTTATCAACTCGAATTCGAATTTAGAAAAACAAATAAGCTTATCGAATACTAAGAACTATAATTATTGCTCAAATTCTAGGCTTGTAATGTGAACTTCTCTCATTATTACATTGTGTGTTAGCATTTTCAAATTGATAAAATAAACCTTTGCACATTTAGAAATCTCCTAAAACAGGATTGAACAAATAGATAGGGTATTATTGTACGTAACATGTATAGGATTTTTTTGACCATTAAATTTCTTTGGTAATTTTTTTAAAATTTTTTTAAATTGTGTCAATTGTCAACATAGGTACATAATAATACCAATTAATGGTGCAAATACGTAAATGTAAGAAAATCGTTTATCGTCCCTATCGAAAAGTGTCGAAATATCGCGCCGTGAGAATAAGAAGTAATGCCGTTTTAGTGAAATAAATATATTAAATAATGACATCCTTAATTGGACTAACACAATAGTTGTGAAAAAAAAAATTATTTAATTAAGAAATGGGGTGAAAAAAGTGGAACATCCACATTGACATTGACGTTGGATGCTTGCTTTATTACAAGACACAACTCTTCTCATTAATCTCTTTTAAGACATCTAATGCAAAGCGGGGCAAAGTAAAGCGTGTACACATGTAACACAAACACAACCACAACACAAGAAGAAGAAACAGACCGTTCCCTTATATTTTGTAACGACGTAGACGAGAATCCTGTATTGTCTTCCTTGTATTGCAAATAGGAATTTCCTTCTTTTTCTGAAAACAAAAACAGAAGATCATCAAATTAATTTATTTAATTTAGTTTCATTTAATTTTAATTTAATATTACTTTTAACAAACTTTTAGCTTCGGTTTTATGGCCGCCTGAACTCTCGCTCTCGCCCTCGCTAAAACCCTATTTGTATCTCTTAATACATCCTCTTCGGAAGGTGAGTTTTGAGTTTATTTTTCCGTTCGAATTTTATCTGTCCATGGTCAATTTATTCATATAAATGTTTTCTTTTCTTGATTGATTGATTGATTGCTTTAATTTTGAAGTTTACGAGTTTTATTTTCTTTTTAACATGGATTTAACTGTAATTCTGAGTCTGATGTGTGATTGGTATTTCGTGTTTCTTGCTTTAATAAGATGGTTTCCTTATTGTTGATTTACTCCGGAGGAGAAGCTGAATTTCATAGTTTTATTTATTTATTTATTTATTTTTATAATATTAAAAAATCTTTTTTCTTTTTGGTACTAGTTCGTGTAACTGGAAAATAAATTTAGATGGAGGGGAAGAAACCGATGCTTAAAACTCCTGCTATGGGCTGTTTGAGCCAAAAGTGTAATCTGTTATAAGTTGATTAGGTGGGATGTTTACTGGCTTTCTAGTAAGTGTTGTTGAGGAAAAAAAAAAAATCTATCTTTTTGTC
Source organism: Cedrela odorata (assembly GCA_035584115.1). Classification (NCBI taxonomy): domain Eukaryota; kingdom Viridiplantae; phylum Streptophyta; class Magnoliopsida; order Sapindales; family Meliaceae; genus Cedrela; species Cedrela odorata. Next base: position 6,430,566 of record JAXCLQ010000013.1, on the reverse strand, counting down.
ATGGAAACCAAAATAATTTTTTAATTTGTTAGCTGAAAGCCTTACTGTTAACACTGCTCTTTATAACAAGTTTCTGCTAGGAAATTGTAGAGTACTAGTAGGTCAATGATCCAATTCTCTTTAACATATGCTTGGGTATTCCTTGAGTGCAATATAGCTTGAAAAGTATATTTGTGTCAAAGCCTTGAAGTCTGATTTCTAAGTAGAGATTTTTATGGTGATATAAGAAGAGAAATAAAACATTTCTGCTTGATAGCAAGTGATGAATTAAGTATGCGCATTTGTTTGTAAATCAGTTATACCTTAGAATTTAAGTTTTAAACAAGTTTCTATATCATGTGAGAGGCTATTGCTTGTTAATCAGTGTGTCAGGAGTCAATTGTGACGGCGCCCAAACACATTTGAGTCTTGAGAATTGTAACGCTGTAGATATCAATATTCTGTTAATTCTTCTTCTTAGACTAGGATTGATGTTCCTACTGCATGTTTTTGCAGTTGGGGTATTTTTAGGATGACTAAGAATGAAGACTCTGGTAGCCCAGGCTGGGGTGCTTCATTTTTCACGCAAACCACAGAAGATGTTGCAAGAGCTGTTGCTGCTGCAGCTGCTGCTGCCACTGCTGCTCATTCTCCACGGCCATCTGTCGTGTTTTCATCAAAAGAAGATAATGGTGATAGCCAACTTCAGAAACTACAGCGCCAAGTTACAAGAGTACTAAAAGGTTTCTCGCATCCTCCTGAAGTGCAGAAAAGTGGAACTTATAACCCAGAAGTTTTAACTAGCCAAAAACGTCAATGGGCAAGCTTTCAAGTGCAATACTTGGTATGCATTTTTGTTCAAGAGTACCTCTTGCTGATTATGTCACTCTGTGTATATAGTTTTCCAGCAAATCTCTATCAAAGCTTTTTACAGTCTCTAGTCCCGGCATTTATTGCATATATATATATATATATATTATATAATTAAAGCTGCTGTCGTTTAATCATCACTCAAATCTTTTCAATTATTGTTAATTCATAAAAATGTTTTTTTAGGTCTGAGGCTGTTATTATTCTTGATATCTAGTTTATTGTGTTTTCATAATGATTCTCTTATTTAAGTTTGCAGGATCATAGGTCCTTGAAAGAGCCATCAAGGCTTTTTGAGAGCATGGTAGTCGTTGGACTTCATCCTAATTGTGACATTCAGGCCCTTGAAAGGCAATGTACTGCTAGAAAGTCTGAAACTCCTGGGAAACTGCGAAGCGCACTCAATTACCAGAATTATTCTCGTGTAGAACCCAATATTGAACCTCAGGTGGGTATTCTTGTTGAAAAATGTTGAATTTTATGGTGCTATAGTTATTTGAAAGTATTTTTAATGTAGATTTTACTTTTATGTCTTTTACTTTCAGGTCTTATTTGTTTACCCCCAAGAAAAACAGCTGCCACTTAAATATAAGGATCTTCTTTCATTTTGCTTCCCTGGAGGTGTGGAGGTTGGGTTTATACTTTGATAGCTATTTATTTATTTATTTGTTAAATTAGCTCTTTATTGCTATAATTTACAGTTTGTGATTTGTTACTGTCCTGTAGTTATTACTGGTAAAATGTCGAGACATTAAAATAAAATTTCCTAGACCATTTTTTGCTTCTCATAATATGCATGGCAGCAATTGCCTATTTAATAGTTTTGAACATTTATGTCTTTTCTCTTATAAAGTGGAAGGTGAAATTCTGTTGATCAATCAGTAAAATGATCAAATTCAATAGCCAGAGTTATGTTCTCATTTAAGGAACTAAGCCTACTGTGGGTATTTTGAAAGTTAAACTGGCTGAAACAATGGGTAAGATCACTAATCTGATATGCCTAGATATGATACATGTTTTAGATAATAGTAACATGGTCCTGTTATTGTTATAAAAGTAGTAACATGATCAAGTTGTTTCAGATTTTATGTAATATAAGAAGAATATGTTGCCTCTTCAACTTTAGCATAAGTAGCACTTAAAGAGTGTGATTTCTACATAAAAAAGAGTTAAGTTCATTAACTTCTGCACTTTAGTTGTTTGAAATGTTTGCCCACTTAACTTTTTCTTTCTAATATTTGTTTCTCAAGAGGGACGTGCTTTGTCATATTGGTGTTTCTTAAAGTCATTACATGTGGTTTCAGGTTGTTGCTGTTGAGAGAACTCCTTCCATGAGCGAGTTAAATGAAATTCTTCTAGGACAGGTATTTATGCTTTGAGAGTATATGGAATTCTCTTTGCTACTTTAGGGATTAATGCTCAGTTATTTCCTCATACCGTCTTATTCATCCATATTTTTAAGTTCTGTACATGAGCCTTCTCAGTAAGTTGTAGATTTATGTGAGGAATGAAATACTTTCTTGTTGATATTTCATTCTTGAGAGACCATGATTCGTATAATAATAACAAGGCATAATGTGTGCTCAATTTGAAAACATTATGTTTTGTCTACTTAATTTGGCTGCACAAGTTTATTTTCACCACTCAGCTGTTTGTGGGATCTTATAATCTCCTACGTTAGGCCACGGTTTTTCTAGGTAATGTTCTAGGATAACTTCAGGATTCAGGATTTACCTAATGTGTCATGTTAGTGAAAAACAGGCCTTGTGAGCTTCAGAATCAGCTTTGGTTGAGATGCTGACAACTTGGAAGGCTTTATCCATTATAGCATTGTTAAAGCCTTTGCGTCTAGTTTTATCAAGACTTAACCCAAAATAACTTGATTTTGTTATATGATTCAAAATCTATATCTTTGCAGATACTGATCATAGTGTGCGTGTTTTTTTTTTTTTTTAATAACAATAAGAAACTGAATTGTATTGATAGAAATTTACAAAAAGAGATATCACAGTGTTATGATGCTTATTTTTCAGGAACACCTAAAACAAAGTGACTTGTCATTTGTATTCCGGTTACAGGTAACTTTAAAATTTCATATATTGTTCTCGAATTTCTTGCTCTCCTTTATTAGTTTCTTTTAAAATATTTTTTGTCTTACTTTAGCAAGTATTTATGATAATTTCCTTCCACATGAAAATATCTGTCGTTGTTGTTAGCCTCTCTTGGTAGTCTATTTGATGGTTGTGGGTTTCTTACAACCCTAATGGTCCCGTTAAATGTGGTGATGAGAAAATTTACAGTGGGATGTGCACGAATTTGGTTGTTTCAACTTTAGTTTGGAAATGCCTAAATTTTTGTAGTTTTCTCCATTGCTCATTTGCAGATTTTGAGTATTTGGCTTTTGTGTTGTTAGGCTTATGGTTATCTGTGCTACTGATTCTTGATTTTGTTTGAGATAATTTTAGTCTTCTCTAGTAGATCTTCAAGTTGACTGCATCTATATCAATTGTTTTGGATATCTGTGGCAGATTTATCATCGTCTTTTATTGGATGTTCAGCTTTTTCTAAGATCTGTGATATCTGCATTTTAATTTGCAGTCGATATTCCGAACTTTTTATTTCCAGGACATTATATTTGCTTCAAATATTTCATTAAACCTTTTGTTTTTGTTGTTGTTTACCAATTTGTGATCCTTTTGCCCCACTTTGTTTCTTAGGTTGCTGATGATTCAACTTTGTATGGATGCTGTATGTTGGTCGAGGAAATAGTGCAAAAACCCTCTGGATTGCTTTCCATCATCTCAAAAATACAACCTGCCTGCCCAACTTTGAGCCGTCATTTGTTGACCACACGAAGATGTTATTGCATTCTTTCAAGGCTTCCATTCTTTGAGTTACACTTTGGTGTTCTAAATAGGTGTGTTTATATTTATTTGTGTATTATTTACCTTTCATTATTCTTTTACCTCTTAATGTACTGGAAGTCAGTGTCTGTGAGCAAATTATATTCTGGAATATATTTGTAGAATATTTGTGTAAAATAACTAGTCTATTATATTCTGGCAACTTTAGTGATCACTCTTTGCACTTCCTGAAATGGTGCATTAAAAGTTAATGGCTGTGGATAGGGTGGGAATAGAAAATGCCATTGTTTTACTGCTGGCTGGTGGAGAACAATTTAGTTGTAAGCTTTACTAGTTGATGTGTAAGTAATTAGGTGCTTGCATGTGTGATGATGATGTCTCACTATCAAATTGCATCAAACTTAATATCACAGTTGTAAGCAGAGTTAATTGTAACAAGAAAAAAAAAACGAAAGTTAAAACAAATCAATTAATGCTTCTTTACAGATTAGTTAAACACACTATGCTGACGTGGTTCCTCGATTTTATGTGGGACATTAGTAGAACATAAAGGAACTAACATTACGAGCTTTATGTACTCAGATATAAACTTGTTCTCTGACACAATCTTGGGTCTTTGTATGAAAAGAAAGAGTCAATGCTTTTTCTTATGATTATTGTGCAATTGCAGGAAAGGAATAGAAGGATAATACTACATAGGATCCTAATTTTTCTTGATTCCATAATGTGACTTTAAAGAATGTCTTTGGATCTATTATTGCTTGAACTGTGAATTTTTATAAACCCCTGAATTGCAAAGTTAGATGAAATTATATATATTACTCAGAAAAATATTGTTAGGACTTAAGGCCAAAAGCATTATTTCTGTTAATTGGTCCTTACCCATATGTTTTACTCTTTTCAATATAGCATCTTTGCTGAAGAAAGATTGGAACGGTTAATGAGAGGAATTGGCGATTTAGATCTTGAATCTTCTGGTGGTTATAGCAAGGAAGAAAATTTAGATGATATGCCATTGAATCATAGAGATGCAGAGGATGTGCTGGATGGAACAGCCGATATTTCCCAATTAAATTTAGATGATTCAACATCTGGAAGAGTTGCTGATGGTGGTAGTATCATGGAGCATCAGATGCTTGAGGGGGATGTTCAATTGTTGAAGACAGGTGTCAATGATATTAGTGTCATTCCAATAGATACTGAACCTGAGATGGTTAAAACCAAAGGAGAATCTGATGGCAGTGACCTTAAAGATTGTCGTAATGGTGTTGATAATTTGGCAACAAACAAGCAAGCAGTAGAAAGATGTTTACCAAATGCAGTTTTACCACTTTTGCGCTATTGTCAGTATGAAAGCTCTGAATCTTCCCTCAGGTATATCATTGCAGTTCTCTGATATCCTTAATCAACAGCTTCATGGTTATTCATCTTTTGTTGTTGCTTAAGCATCTCAATGTCCTTAATAAGTTTTAAATGAAATACCACTGTTGGTAAATGAATTTTGTGATCAGGACATTAGTAAATTCGAGAAAAAAAGAAAAAGAAAAATTTTTGCCTTCTCTTATCTCTCATTGGAGGATACACGGTAATTTGTGTTGCCAAAATATGCCATTTTAATTGTTCACTGCAGTTTTCAGGGTTCTCCCAATGAAGACAGGAATTTTCGAAGTGATGTTGATGATACAGAGACAGAAGAAGCATCTTTCTCTGGGCAGGAAGATTCCAGCTATAAGATTGATATTCTTGAATGGGCTAAGGTTTTAATTTTTCTTTTTTAGATATTTTTTCTAAGCTGTCTGCATGTCTCTTTTTCATATTTGATAAAATGCACCAAATTTCTAGGCAAACAACCACGGATCTTTACAAATTCTGTGTGAGTATTACCAATTGCGTTGTCCTGCTAGGGGTACAACACTCCGATTTCATCCACTGGAGCATCTCCATCCCTTGGAATATCATAGACCAGATGGAACAGTTTTGCACAGTGCTGGGTCAACTATTGATTTGAGATCGTGCAGTTCTAGTCTGGAATTTGTGGAGGTAGATATGATGCCTGCCTTTGATTATATGTGGTTAATTTGATTCTTTCTCCTCGTTGATATTAATTGTTTTGCTTTTCACATTTTCATCCTATTGCCATTTGGTCTTACCAGGCACATACCGCACTCTGGGCAGAGGAGGAAGCAGCTGCACTATCAGCATGGACTGTTGCTTGTATATGTGGATGCTTGCGGCTTGAAAATGTAAGTTATGCCCCAATTTTTGACAATTTCATGTGAATACTTGCTCTCTTTTTTTTCCCTAGAAAAAAGATAGGTGATATTGTTTTTTGGATTAACATATGTCTGAATTTGGTCAGCTGTTTTAAGCAGGCCTTTTGTCATGAGATAATTCAGTTAGCTATTGTCTTCAACTAGAGATTAAACATATGTAGGCTTCTGTTACAATGTAATCAAATTGACAATGAAATATGTTTAATATAGGTTTATGTTGATCAGGCTTGTTTCCTTTGGTTTGTTGCCATGAATATATTCTAATTTGAATGTGTTGCTCTGTAGTGATCTGCTGTGGGATTCACATGAAAAAGCTGAATGTAGTCATTATTTCTTTTTTCGACCTGCAGGTATTAACAATGTTTGCAGGGGCATTGCTGGAGAAACAAATTGTGGTGGTTTGTTCCAATTTGGTAAGTATCTTCCCTCTTAGAAGTTGATGGTGCTCTTCTGTAGATTACAATCTGCTTCATATAGCTTTTTTTCCAATGTAAATGCTATGAAAGGAAAGTAGTAGATTTGTTAGGTCCACATTCAACACATTTCACGCATTCCCCTGATAGCTCCTCGCACCTGTTACATTCAGTAATCTGGACAATCTGATAGTTTGGTTGATCTGGTCTGTTTAAATAGTTGTGCACTTAATTTTTTTTTTATAGGAAACTGAAATATGCACTAAAAAATAAGTAGAATTACAAGTGTATCAGGAATCCAAAAATCGGCCAAAAAAACTTCCTAAAAGGGGAACCTGAAACCATACAAAAGCACTATGAATATTTATGTGACTTTCTGTGTACACAACAGAAACAACCCCTCTCCCTGAAGAAAAACTGCCCTCTGCACATACAATCTATTTTAAAACCCCTTCTAAAATGAATAAAAAAGAAAGAATTATCTTGGAACTCCTTAGCAAAAGACTAGGATCTCTCTTATTATTGAAGATGACTACTCTGATCTTTTCAAATGACCCAAAAAAGAGTGAAGACAGCACACTTACTTAGCAATATGGTTTTAATTCTCGTTCCAAAAGCAAGAACATTTTCTGAAATCAAAGAACCACAAAACCTTAGAACTGCCCAGGAGATGCTAGCTTCTTTGCATAAGTTGTGGCCCACAAGATTGAAGCTGTAGGACAGTGGAGAAACAAATGTCAGCAGATTCAACCTTAGATGTCTTCTTTGAATTTGATCAGCGGTGTTAATTCTTCCATGAGCTAAAGACTAAAAATAAAATAAAAATGAATTTTGGGGGGGCTTTGGCCTCCCAAATAAAAAAAATTAAAAGAAAGAAGAACTTTTGGAGGGACATTGGCCTCCCAAATCATATTTAGATTGATTGAAGCTCCACTGGCTGTATCTTCACACATCTTCTAAAACATTGATTTCCAATAATGACCCGAGGTCTTCAAGCTTCCAAATTCTTCTATCTTCATTTTTTTTTTTTCCCACTAAAATTGACATTATCATTCTGTATATTTTTTAATTTCCCTATTGTTCAAATTTCTTTTGAAATTAAAATTCCAATCCCAATTCATTGTGTAAAAGGAGCAAACCATATTAGAATATATAGGAAGATTTTTAACAGGTTATAATCTATATAATGGGTGAATCTCTCACACAACGGAAGCTCACCATTGCACTTCTTCCTATATTCACTTTTAAAGCAATAAATATAATGATGGGATCTCCAATTAATATGTCTGCTTAATTGTGAATGTCCAATTTAAAGGGTAGCGTAGTTTGGTCTGAATAAATTTTACTGGAAAGTTGATTAATGAGGGTACCAGGTGGATACCCTTTTTTGCAAAACATCAGAAATTCTATTTGGATTATGTGGATTTTTTTTATTTTTTTATCTTATATGTAGAAAAGAAATGCCCTTTGGATTTAAATTGAATTTAATACTTCTGATGTACAGGGAATCTTATCTGCTTCAGTTTTGTCTATTATCCCTCTGATCCGTCCCTACCGGTGGCAAAGCCTACTAATGCCGGTGTGGTTTCGATTTTACCTTTGATATTTGGTGTTTCTTGACTGTTCCTTGGGCCAGTGATTTCACATATAAATTTACAGGTTTTGCCGGATGACATGCTGGACTTCCTGGATGCACCTGTTCCTTACATAGTGAGTGAACAAACTTTTAGTCTTTTATGCCTATAATCATGCTTGATATCAAAGAAATATAACTAATTGAAATGGGTACATGGATTATGGAGACATTGTCTTTGCTTAGGTTACATGATTTTAAAGGAGAATTATTTATGGACATGAATAAATTGTAAACTCCTGCCTTAGTTACCATTTCACGTACAGTCTGCAAAATATATGGATTTTAAGTCCATCAAAATGAAAGTCTGTAGAATTGATCTCATTGAGAGATTCGTTCTTGATGAATAAGATAATCTCGTAATTTGATGCTTCACAAAGGAGTATAAATTATACTGCAGTTCACGTGTCTGGTGGCTTCAATTTCTTTTTGGTTACTCCTATTTCTGACATTGAAGTGGCTAACAAAAATAACTCATGTCTAGGTTGGTGTAAAGAACAAAACCAGCGAAGTACAATCTAAGTTGACCAATGTCATTATAGTTGATGCTAACAAGAACCAGGTTTGCATCTTATTCTTCAATTCTCTTTTTTAGCCTTGCATGTTATGCGAGTCATTTTGCTTATAAAGCACTGTCATAGTCTGTAACATCACATATTAGTAAGAGTTTAGGTGATGGTTGGATTATTTGCAGAAAAATTTTCCTTTCATTATCAATGGATATTGGCAAAAACTTAAGTAGCATCTTTCTTGTGGATTACCGGGTGGAGTCCTCCATTTGTTGTGTATTTGGATGAATGGGAAACCTCCATTTTGTGAAAGAAGTGGGTGAGTTGATGTTGCTTTAGGAATTTATCCATAGAAGAAAAAAAAAGATAAAAGAGCAGAAGTCAATATAATAGCTTTCTTGTGTTTACATTCTTCATGCGCCCTTCCTCCTTTTTGATAATGTTATTCTTTCTTTCTTGATAGGATACTTTTCAGTACTGTTAGTTCTGTACATATGAGTAATATTTATCTTTTTCTGTTTTTCCATGTGCATGATGTGATAGGTAAAGGCACCATCAATACCACAACTGCCACAACACAAGCAATTATTTTCATCCCTAAGTCCTTACCATGCAAAGCTTGTGGGGGAAAGTTATTTGGGGAAGAAAAGACCAGTGTATGAATGCACAGATGTGCAGGTGTGATTTTCTACTTTCTTTCGTTATTTTAAGTCTGCCTTCCGCGACCCCACCACCCCCCACCCCCACCAATCCACTTCTTCTTGTTAATCTAAGTTAAAAATTTTACCCCTCTTTTTATTGAGTGCTTGTGCAGTAATGTAAATGGCTGTAATTCATGAACTGTAAATTGTGCTTCAAATTCTGTTAGGCAGCTGCAGTTAAAACTCTAATATCTGAAATAGATCTCCTGTTATCATATTTCCTAATGGTATGAATTGTTTTCATGAAATGCATGTTTGAACAAAATCCTTTTTCCAAAGTTATGGGAACAGCTGTGGTTTTAAGAATATAATTGTTAGATCTCCTGTTATCATTGAAAGCTCTACTGCTTGGCAGATGAATCTTGTATATTTGTGGCATGTTTTCTTGAAAATGTTAGATGTTAGTAAGATGTGGCTATGTTATTTAATTGATATGCTAATTTTTCTTTTTTAACGTGCATTTTCATTATGTATAGATTGAAGCTGCCAAGGGTTTTCTATCAGTGTTAAGATCTTATTTGGATTCTCTTTGCTCCAATCTGCGGTCTCACACAATTACGAACGTCCAGTCAAATAATGATAAGGTTTGTATTTTTCCGAACTATAATGTTTGAAGTAAAGTATTTTGTTTGACTACTTGTATTTTCCCTGTTAAAATGTTTTACATCTGTTGCAAGCCCCTGGTTCTTTGATTTACTGTTTCAATTTTCACAATAAATTTTACTGTATGGAGAACAATAAGATAATTCCAGGAATATCCTTTTCACCATAATAATTACTTTTTGTGCAAGATAAATGACTGATATGAAATACATAATAGTCTTAAAATATTAACCAGATAAAAGTTAACTATGTGCACAAGTGATGTGTAGAGTCAATGAGCATTATAGAAGGGTACTTAATGAATTGGGTTTTATTGGAATTAAACTCATTGAGAAAATTCAATGAATCAATCATTACTTGTAATGTTTTTGTGGAAGTTAGAACATTATTATGCTACCCCTTACAGGGCACTGGATAGAAGCTTTTTATTTAATATAATTTGCCTGAATCCTCTGTTCTAATCAGTAAGAAGAGTGAAGTTTCTTTCTCTGTACCTTTTGTCATGCGAAAACGCAGTGTTTGACACACAAACACAAGCATTTAATAGCATTTAATAGCTCTGTGGACTTTTGTACCGATTTGGATGATGGAACATTGGCTTGTATTGTTCGGTAGCAAATAACCATTTATTTTGTGCTGAACCAAATCCTGAAATTCTTCCTCTTCTAGGTATCATTGCTTTTAAAGGAGAGTTTCATCGATTCATTCCCTAGTCGTGATCGGCCATTTATGAAGGTGTGTTACTTTAGTCCAACATATATTTCCCGTCAATTTGAGAACTTTTTTTTAAGTGGTATATAATTTTTTCCCCGGCCATAGACTACTGTAACATTTTTAGTTAAGGTGACTTGGTATTGACATTACGCAGTTTGTTTTGATATATTCACAATTGCTTGATGGTTAAATTTGAGAAATGATCTTGTTACTGGGTTATTTCGGACGACTTAATTCATATTCTGTTTGTTAAGGATTGGGTCTACTATTGTTTTCACCGTTGGATGTAAGTATACCCTAAGAAAAAGGCTAAGTAGTTCAAATGTATACTCAATTGCTTTTTCTAGGCCATAAAACTCTAGTGATATGTATGTAAAAAATCATCTTGGTATTCTTAACCCTATTTTTCAAAGTGAGTGGATTAATCACATATAAATCCTCTTTAAGTATTAATGAAATGCTGTTAAATTTGTGGATGAACACTGATTTATCTTTTTGTTCTCATTTTCATTTGTGCTAAGCAGCTTTTTGTGGACACACAGCTTTTCTCTGTTCATACGGATCTTGTTCTGTCTTTCTTTCAGAAGCAATAGTATTGTGCTGCCATGCAATGCTAGGATGGCCAATAATTCTGTTATGTTGTAACTTCAACGAACGCAAGTTCAGTAATGTATACAGTTATAAAACATGAATGTTTATTTATATTAGATAGATAAATATTTCTTCTAGTTTCAGGTTGCTTTTCTTATAATTAATTTATTCTCTGCTTCTGTCTATGGTGTATTAAAAAGAGAAATTCCTCGGACTGTCTGTTAATGAATTTTGTCACCTTTATTTTTCCCTTAAATATTCTAAAAAATGAGAATAAGATTCATTTTCATATTCATATTTGTATTGTATCCCAGATGTTCAAACAGTCCTATATTTTACAAAGCTCATATCTATTTTCAGGCTGTATATAGCTTTGGCTAAAGGCTGTGTTTTTATGTGAGGTAATGCAATGGGTAATGGAAAAATAAAGTAATAATATTTGGTGGGTGTCAAAGTCATTTTCCATCTTCGTTCACACAGAACAAAGCTGCTTTGAGATTGATTTAGAGTGCAGTGATGTGCTTTAATATTTCCTTTCGGCCCTGAGTCTTTCTGACACACAATTATTACCTACCTTTACATATGGCTTTGAGTTTGAGTACAATGTATCTGTACATTATTTTTCTTTTTTGTGGAATCTTGAAACTTATGGAGTTCAGTCTAAACTTGGTTAAGCTAAGTGAAAATTAATAATGGAGTATGTGTGGTGTCTAGCAATTTGATACAACCAATCGCATGCTTTCTGAGTGGGCCATGTATCTACTCACTTTTTTCAAATAAGGACACCTCTAGGTAATATTATATATATATATATATATATATTTCATAATGTCCACAGTTTTTACTGAGAGGTTGTCCAAAGTAGAATGAATCTCATTTATTCACCGAAGTGAATACAGCAGTAGTTACTAGTTATGGAAATTTGATCAAGAATTACACCTGCTGGGGGTGGGGTTGTTCTTATCAAATGACAAAAAATAAAGGTTGGTTTGCATGTGTTGCAGCACTGGCTGGTTGGCAGGGATAACAATAGTAACAGTGCCTAAGGAAGTGCACTATGCTGTACTGTACAACTCCTGCCAAACTTAAAATATTTGTGTAGTTTCAGGGAAATAAAGGCTAGCTGTTTTACTCAAATATCTTTATTCACTTGGTTGAAAGTAGAATATCAAATCTTTTAACCAAAAACTATACAAAAATCCCAAATTTAGAAACTAAATTTCATGTGGAAGCATGACTGCTGTTTGACTCTACGTGTTGAATTGCATGCATAACCAGCTCAGTTACATCTCCAACTTGTATTAGGATTAGGAAGGACAAAACAATAATTTGAAAAACTTAAACATCTTTAAAAAAACCCCCCATTGAATGATCAGAAATGGTTAGTTGTTTAAAAAAAGGTATAAAGCAAAGATGGGTTTTTACGCAAGCCTAAGCTTCTTATTAACTTCTTAATTTAAAGCAAAAGTAACAATTAATTAGTAAAAACAATATATAATATCTGCAAGTTAATATATATATATATATATACACACACATACATATGAAAAAGAGGGGGTTCCAGTCCTATCAGAACCTAAAAGCGAAAAGAGGCTGGCAGTGGGAAGCAAGCCCTAGACTAGACTGTATATTTCAATTTCTGAATTTTCCGAAATTGAAAAAGTTGAAATAGTAAGTGGAGGTCACTGGGGGTCTGAGTTAAAGGAACAGAAAAAGTAAAAGAGTTAATGTCAGTAAAAGCCTCAAACCGTACAATCTTCTGACTTTGAGAGGCGAAGGGGCTGGTTTTGGCTTCACACATCAATGCTTTGCTTTCATATTAAAATTCATATGTTTTAAGTGATTTTGCCAGTCTGTTTTGTTTTTTTACAGTCTTTTCAATTTATGGGTTTCCGTAGAGTTGTCAGAGACAAGAGCTGCAGCGAAATCAGACGTCTTACTGCAGGACCAGAAGCTACAGACAGGTGGAGAGCAGTCTAGTCATAAATCATAATATGAGCTTTCTCATCTCACTACAGTAATCAGAACCGTCCGTTTTATCTGTGTACAGAAGATTCTGCAGGCCAAATGGTCCCTCAAAATAAATATACCTACTCTACTCTACTCTACTTACTTACACCGAAGCCCTCTCTCTCTCTCTCTCTCTCTCTCCAAGCATTGCATAGTTGCAAGCAATGACCAGTTCAGCCCACACACCCTGCTTGCTTCCCCTGTTTTCATTGAAATTCTCTCTCTTTGTCTTTCTCTCTCTTTGTCTTTCTCTTTCACTCCACTACTGTTTGGGTGTTTTAAAGACAAGTGCTTTCCTTTTGTTTCATCTTTCTTTGTTAGTTTTCTCCCCTTCTTCTTCTTATCTCCTTCACAATGAGTAATACTACTAATATCAATGGTAGAAACAGGTTTCCCTTCACTGCATCTCAGTGGCAAGAACTTGAACATCAAGCTCTAATCTTCAAGTACATGGTCTCGGGCATCCCCATTCCTCCTGATCTCCTCTTTAACATTAAGAGAAGTTACTTTGACTCTTCTCCTTCACCAAAGCTTTTTCCTCATCAACATCAAAATAGTAAGTCAACTACATCCTCTCTCTCTCTCTAGCTCACTAAATACAGTCTTCTGAGTTCTTGACTAGTTTTACGTTCATATCTTTCGCTTTTTGGTGAAAACTAATTAATGGGTTTTTTGTTTTCAGTTGGATGGAACTGTTTTCAAATTGGTTTAGGTAGAAAAATAGACCCGGAGCCAGGGAGGTGTAGAAGAACAGATGGAAAGAAATGGAGGTGCTCAAAAGAAGCATATCTAGATTCAAAATACTGTGAGAGACACATGCATAGAGGCAAAAACCGTTCAAGAAAGCCTGTGGAAGTGGAACTTACTACTATTCCTGCTACTGCTTCAACGCCACCTTCATCACTCTCCAAAAACTCCTCTCGCAGCTTTCAGACTCAACTTCACTATCCTGCAGCTTCTTATAATAATTCTTATCTCCGCCATCCCTTTTTATATTCTTCAAAGCCTCCCTCTACTGGAACTGTTCATTCACCTCAAGAAACTCTCAACTTAGAGTCAACTCATTTGGTTCAGGACTCCGGCTCTGCTTCCCAGATTAATACTGATTACAGGTATGTATAAAAAACAAGGTTTGTTTTAGGACTTATCTTCAAATCTTGTTAATGATTTTAGTTTTTTCTTTCTTTTTTTGTTGTGATCAAGAAGAAACAGGTATGTTTATGAGCTTAAAGAAGAGGTTGATGAGCATGCATTCTTCTCCGAATCATCAGGAAATATAAGGAGCTTCTCTGGTTCATCTATGGATGATTCTTGGCAACTTACTCCACTGACTATAAGTTCTTCGTCTTCATCTTCTTCTTCAAAACAGAGGAGCTGCACTGGCCTACAAAATGACCACTCATACTTGCAGCTTCAGAACCTTAATGATCATACCCCAAAACAACAAGACAAGCAAGATCAACATTGCCATGTTTTGGGTACTGAAATCAGGTATGAAATGCAGAGAGAACAAGGACCCGAAAAGACTGTTCATCGTTTCTTTGATGAATGGCCGCCAAAAACCAGAGATACATGGCTTGATTTGGATGATAAATCATCAAATACTGCATCAGTTTCAACTACCAGGCTCTCAATTTCCATTCCTTCTGCACATGAATTTCCCATCTTCGGTTCAAGAGCTCCATGATGGTAATTAAATAAATAACTACTTTTACTCATAGGCTCTTCACCAAGTCATGGTTTAAGTGGATTGATCATCATTTACTTTAAAAAGTTAAATGCTTTTTTTTTTCTTCTCTATATTTCATGTTATTTTGCAGATGGTTGAGTGTCAGGTGGTGGGCTTCAATACTTACGTCCAAATATGTACTTCGGTGGTGGTCAGACTCTTAATGTCTGTCAATGTTATTTATTTTTTATTTATTTTCTTAAAAATTTGGTGAAGTTGCTGCAACATTATTAGATCAATGCATGTTAAATGGAAGCATTCCTCCCATGTGAAATGCTTTATTGGTTCTGTTCCTTCTAGCTTGCCTTGAACATTTTGAATGACTGCCAAAAGCCAAACGTGTTTGTTGTAAGATAAACACTATAACTGAACCTTGTCACAAATTTATCACTTATGTTCTCGAATCACTTGAGTTTGAATTGTGGTACAGATTGAATTAGTAAGGAGTAAAGTCAATGTAGGACATTTGTTTACTCAAATATTAAAGGAACCATATATCTTGTTCAAATTTGATACGATTTTTGTAACCACAACAAAATATATTTATTTATTTATTATTTATTCAACTATTTAAAGAATCATGTATCTTGTTAAAGTTTGATAGGATATCCGTAACCATAATAATAATAATAATAATAATAATAATAATAATAATAAAGCAAGCTATAAGTAAATGTGTCCTTAACCTCATAAAAGATTAGCACTCATATGCCAAATTGCAGGAATGATGAAGAGTGGAATAGAGCTTTAGTTTCTTTACTCAAATATGTATGAAGTTGGTGAAAATGTAAAAGAGACGAGGAAGGGACATTTGGGTCACAAGAATGAATGAAGCCAAATGAACCGGCAGTCAGTCAGGTCAGGTCAGTTAAACCTGTACTGCGCTGTTCATTCTGACAAGAGGTAAGTAAGTGAGTGCCGTGGGTCAGGTCCGGTTTCTGATTTTCCTGTTTAAGGTCCAAAATGAGAGAGAAATGTGAATGTTATACAGGCTAGTTTTTACCAAAAACAAAGACAAGACAGACTGAAAGATTGCAGAGCTGCACAGTCTCATCTAAGTGAGTCGCTCTAGATTCTTTTCAGTCACTAAAAATTGAAGATATTAACAATTTAATTAATACTTATTTATTTAATTTTGATAATTAATAAATTATTAATCTAAGAATTAATGTAGACTTTTGTATAATATTAGAGGCTAAAAAAGAGATGTCAAATGATACTTCGCATTGCATTCCATTTGCATATTTAAACGCCAAAGCTCAACTTGTTGAAATCCAAAATCCTAATCATCATCATCAAATGCAGCTCCTCTACCATCATCATCCTCTCTTATTTCTCCATCACTATCCTGCATCTCAGCACTATTCTCCCTCATTGGGCTGGACCTTGTCCGCCTCTCCAAATGCTCCTCCTCATCATCAGATTCTGACAATGCTCGCCTCCGTCGAGCTGCTGTTGATGCAGGTCCAGCCTTCTCCAACAAATATAAAAGAGGTAAGTAACATCTTAGAAACAAGTCGAACTAAAATTGTTAATCACCCATTTACTAACTCTATTTCAACAATCTATGGAAATAACTAGGTAACACGTCAAGAAATTTTCACGCATTATAGACTCATCATTGAACAAAATAAACTCGTGTTGAACATGTGCGATGTAACAGCTCAGGCCTAACAACTGAATAGATATTATTTGTTTTGGACACTCAGCCTATTATAGGTTTGGTTTAGGGCTTTACAACTCAAAACACATCTACTTATTTAAAAAGACCCAAACTACATAATTTATAGGCCAAACTCACCCGTTAGCGATATGAGATGTGACATACAACTGTTTAGATATGACAAGCAAAGCACACAGAGATTAGGGAGATTAACAAACTTGTTTAAATGCAGAAATTCATTTACACCATTGTACATGCTTGTGAGAAAAATGATAAAATAAAATATAATAAAACAACAAAGTAAAGCATATCTTTTCACTATGTTAACAGCCACATGTTTGTTTCACTATAATGAACAATGAAGAGGTTTCAAAATCAGATGCCCCATGTTTCGTGACAGAAATAATACGAAGTCAATAACCAAAGATAAAAATAAAATGTTACCATCTCATTGTCAACGTCAGAATCCTCAAGTCCAGCTGCTGCAAGACGATTATGAGCATTTTCTTCCACATCATCATCCTGATCATTCATTTGATGTATGGGCTCCCTATAATTCATGTTAGCATCTTCATCTTCTGGTTCTTCTGGATAATCCATCATGTCAGCTTCTGCTTCCTCTGTCTCATAATGTGACCTTGAGCTCTTGTCCTTCTTTCTCCTCTTTCCACCTTTTCTCCTCCTCTTCTCACTGTGTCCACCTTCATCATCATCATTTTCATACCTTTCCCGACGCTTAGATGCAGGAGCGCTACTCCTCCACTGTTCCTGGAGATACCAAAAATGTGGACTGCTCAGAAGCTAAAAGTTTTGACCCAGTCATTTTCCAAAGCAGCTTCAAATAAAAACCTATAGTCTAATTGCTTGTTGGATATATTGGTTGCTTCTCAGGCACACCACAATGACCAAGACTATGTTTGGAATTGAGGTGCCATGGCTTTTAATCTACAGCTATTGTGGGGTAAAATTACTAGACATAAAAAATAAATGGGAGAATGAGTGGTAAACATTAACAGTCAAAATAAAAGTGGATGTGTACTAAAACACCTTAGTTGTGCTTTCAAATTTAAGTAAAAGCAAAACAATCCCAAACACACCCCAAATATCTGCTGACGAGAAAAGAGAGTATAAAGCCCTAGAATCAATGTGCATGACAAGATACAGCTACAAAGTCCAAATATCTAAAGAGGCGAGAAAATAATTTGACTGCCCATAATATATAGTGGATAATTTCCTCGCCGTCTGCCAAAAAAGCTTGATATTTCAACCATTAATTGAAACAAGCCTTTATTGACATCTATTTCCACCAGAAAGAAAGGAAAAAAAAAATAATTATCCACTCCTTCACCTGTACTTTTACCATATTACCAGCATTAGAGAAAGATGGAGAGTGCAAATTACAAACATGCATTCCCAATGAGAAATAATTTAAAATTACTAGCTACCAACAAACTTGAAGATTTCTACACTGCCATAGTAAAAAAAAAATCCTTACCTTTACACGCTGAAAATGTTCCTCCTGTTTCCTTAACCGTTTTTGCTCATCCTCTTGTTTTCTCCTCTCCAACTGTTTCACCAAGGAAACAGAGTCTCAACTTTGAAAAGAAAATAAGCTTTTTTCATTCATAAAACCATAAATATAGAAGACATAAAGCACTTCTGAAATGGCAGACCAGATATTTCTTTTGTTCTTCAGCCTTACGACGGGCTTCCTCAGCCAATGCAACCTGACGAGCAGCTTCTTGTCTCTGCCGGTTCTGCTGCTCCTCACGCTCAGCTGCTTCACGGTGAACTTTTGCAGCATCAAGTAAGTGCTTGCAATACTCAACATGAGTGTTAATTTTCTTCTCATCAAACCCATGAAGGTGAAGGTTGGAAGCAGCAGACAATTGACTAAATACACGAACAGCATTTTCTAACTCTGCAACTGTTGAACGCACCTACATGTATCATGGTAACCAATTCCCAATGAGACATACCAAAAACAGAGAGAGCACGTCAAACACAGCGCAGACAAGTGTTGATTTGAAATTCACAAAATATTCGAAATCCAAGATAAATATATAAACGGTGACAGTATTATCAAGCAAGTGAAAACTAAACGATCTTTTGGAGAAGTTCTAGTTATACATGACATCATGTATAAATACATGTATTTGACCTTAACCAAAAGAAAGAGTCCCAAGTACATATAAAAGCAACTTTAAAAGACCTTTTACATCTTTATTAGTGTTTACAAGCACGTATCTGCCTTGTATTCCCAGTCAAGCGTCTTAAGTAACCAATCCTCACTATTTTCTGCAAACACATAATTCTTGCATAAATTTATTCACCACAATTCGTGCTTAGTGATACAAGGCATGGCAAAAAATTTTCCTTACAATTCTATCAATCCCAACATCCCACAATCACTTCTCCACTTTAAGCAACCATGCACTAATTATATGACTCGTGTTTTCTTCACATTATCAAGCTTACTGTTTCCCTGATCTATTACTCCTAAAATAATGATGTGCAGTGCACAATCATTGTCTAAATATATACAGAATCCAGCCTATAACCTCTTGAACACAGAATAATTGTGCCAAACAAAACAAAAATGTGCTTTAGAAAAATAGGCTGTGGAAACATAATGGCGTAATAGGATCAGAAGAAAAGGTGTCATCAAACAACCTCATCAGCTGTCCTCTTTGTCTTTTGTAGTGTGGATGCTGAAAACTTTTGCATGGCAACACCTGCATCAAACCTTAATGTGTAATTTGAAGGTGCCAGATGGATGGCTCTCAGTAATGTTTTCTTGCAGTCTTGCCATTGTTCAGCTTCATAATGAGTACGGGCTAAATAGAGAAGAATTTGCGCGTCCGTATTATAATAAAACTTCCGCAGGCAATTTTGATACTGTCAGGTAACAAGTGTTATCAACACATTTATTCGCGCATACAATAATGAATAGAAATCTAACAACACACACACACAACAAAACAAAATGAGACTCCCCACCATTTTGACAGCCAAAGCAAAATTTCCTTGAGCAAAATACACACACACACACACACATAAAACACACAAAACAAAATGAGACTCCCCACCATTTTGATAGCCAAAGCAAAATTTCCTTGAGCAAAATAAACATGTGCCAAGTTTATCCACACATCTGGCATCTGGACAAAGACACTTCCACTTGCAGCTTCTTGAACCTACAATGATTAAAAACATGAACCAACTCCAAAAAACTAGAAATGTTATAATAAGAAAACCTGAAACCAAGAGAAATTATTATGCTTACCTGTGTAAAAAGATCTTTTGAAACATCAAAATGGCCTTTTTCTGCCAAGACCACCCCAGCACCATTGGCAGCATAGAGATTAGATGTATGCTGGACAAGAACCTGTAATGTGAAGATATAAAAGGTTCATGTCAAAGATCAGAGTACACACTCATCAATTCATTAACAAAAATAATAAAGCAGAAACAGGAAAAACTGAAGGTAAAAGCCAAGATGAGCAAGAGGAATGCGAGGGAGAATGTTAATTTGAAAATCTAGCTGAATGGAGAAAGTCAAGATAGTCTATTAGAGCAAAATCAAAGCTAAAAAGTTTTTATATCAAATAAGATCAGACATCTTCAATCTTCATCTAATAGAATAAAATATTATTTGTTCCCACTTTTTCAGTTCTTTTCTTTTGTTGCGACTACCGTCATTCTTTTCTAGCTTAAGTATTATTAAACTGAGACAAGTTGAGACAGTGAACAAAAAGTAATGCAAAAAAAAAAGGAGCAGTGTTGAAGCTTCATGTATTGAAGTCAATGTTACTTGTCTCATGGGCCCTGTATTTCTAAACATACCATGATTTTAAACTTTCTAATTTCAAAGAACTGAAGAAGAATACTATCTGCGGATCTGCAATGGGGAAAATGATTCTTCATGTACTGTATCATAAATTTTACCACTATGTACTGCATTCTTACCCTGACATGTTTCATGTTCTTCTCCTTCTTTGAGTTCATCGAGTTAATACACCCATTTAAAATCTGCTCCTAAATATCCCTACATCTTATAACACTCCGTACGCTAACCACAATTTAGTCATACCATGATACCAACTCCACTTTGAAACTATAATTGGATCAAGAACATGGCCAGAATAAAAGCAGAACATTTAAGTAAATATTTGTTATCCATGATAAACCATGCAAAAGCTATCGAAGCACAAGCAAACAATTGATAAAAGACAAAGAAAAGGCAGAGAGAGAAAAATATATCATACTCTTGTGTAGAGTTCCTTTGCTTTTTCCAAATGGGTAGCTTCCAATTTGGGGGCTCTTTTTTCATTGCGAAGTGCAGCAAAGTAGTTCCAGTTCCCCTTATCAATGCAAACCAAACATATGAGGTATATATTAGCTATGGTATAATGATTATAACTTCTAACAAACAAATTACATTTTGTTAAAAGAAAATAAAATGATGAATGTCGAGAATAGAGAGTTAACAAGAGTAAAGGAATTAATGTTGCGTTATTGTGTCTTTTTTTAAAGCCTTCCTTACTTTAATAGTTATTAAATTAGATTATTTATAATTGTTTTAAATGCACATTTCAACTTTCCAACCTAAATCCTACAAAACCTTGGCTTTATTAAATTTACTTTTCATTTATGCAAATTGTAAAAAGAAAGTTTTAAAGATAAATTTTCCTTCATTGTAAGTATGTTTTATGCCGTACTCAATGTACTTCAAGTAGAATAAATTAACTTGATGTTAATTGGCGCATACATATTAATGTATATTATGTGTCAATCAGATTCTTGGATGAGCAGAACACATAAGAAAAATTGATCAAATTGGTTTGCTCTTTCCCAATTATCCTGATCGGAACGTGTCCGTGACACTTATACGGAGGTGCATGCTTAAAGGTTTTGAATGGGAAAGGAAAGGAAAAAAGGCAAAGGGAGAAGACTAAAAAGTCCAACCAGTGCTGCAGTTTCAATTCCTGCTAATAGTTTAGTTGTTAAATTCTTAAAAGAAATGATGCATATTAAATATGATCTATTAATTTGCCAGAAAATTGTGGACAATGATCATATTGGGAAACCTGATTTACCAATACTGATTCATTTTATAAATGATTTTGAAATTCTATTTTGTATAAGAAAATAAATGATTTCAATTATTTATAATTTTCCAAAGTTAGAACTAAGGTGTTGGGTGAATTTCAATTGTAGCAGTAAAATTGATTGTTTTTATGTATTAAATTGTATAAATATTAGTGTTTTCAAATAAATGTCATAAAATTTCTAATCAGATTAATGAATCTCTAAATTGTTTGACACATTTGAATGACCCGAAACCAAATGTAACTTAAGTATTTTTTTCGAACTTCAAAAGAATATTTAAGCTTCACTTAAACATTTTATATATTTATTATCAATAGAAAATTTCATTAATTTTCAATTATGGCAATTATTATATGGATTTTAAAGTAGGCTAAATGCAAATTTTTGAAATTACTAAACAGAGTTTCTATACCTGAAAGTGATATCCAATTGAAATTATTTTTGACATATAAAGATTCTAAAATAATTCTATATCAAAATCAACTGAAATTGTTTAGACATTTAAAGATTCTAAGTTAATCATATATCAGATCAACGTGTGTCTACTGCGAATTTGCAAATTTGTAAAATTTTGCAAAGTGATTTTGTAGATATGAACAAGGGCAAGTCTTGGTTAGATTTGTAAGTTTGTTTAAAGAATTTAAATTAGATCATAATTTTCCTTTTAATTAGGTTAATTGGATTTGTAGAATTAATTAAGGATAGCTAGAGGTTGAGGTTGCATCGAAAAAATGTATATATGAAGATTTTAATGCAAATGTTATTTATGGATTATTAACATGACGTTGATGACCTTTCAAGTGGGTTAAGGTATAGATTTTTGAATATTTATTAGGGGTGAGCAAAACAGGTTTCAGTTTCGATTCTATTCAAAATCGGAACTTACCCTAAATAAATTTAGTTTCCAAATTTTAGAACCGAAATTTACTATATTTAACAGAGTACTTTGTTTTTCGATTCCAGCTCGAAAATAAGATATCTTGTTTATCAATTATCTCAATTTCTCTAATTTTTTCAGCAAAACATATATTGTAAAGGTCTTAAAGATTCTTTAAGTATAATAGTATAAATATTCACTTAAACCAATAGCTTTATATTATGCTATGACTAGAAGTTATGAATTAAAATGGATCCCAAGTTCATTTATCAAATTTGACCAACATATCATGGGGATACAGTATATGAATAAGAAGTTTCAACATATTGACTGTCAAATGATATGTTGGTTAAACAGAAATCAGTATATACACATAATATTCCAAAATGGACGGTAGATTAACCATTAGGAAAAATCAGAAATTTCATCTCACATAAACAACTACCAGAATAAGAACCAAAAAATTCCCACAATTTTATCTTCATAAAAAAATTCTTAAAAAAATAAAATCAATGGTATTAAATTACAGAAGCAGTGAAATACATGAACGAAAAATTGACTGAATAAAAAAAAAGATAAATAAATTACCAAAAAGAATTAATATACGATAAATTATTTAAAAAAATATTGTATTATTATTCGAATTAATATTATACATCACGAAAAAGAGAAATTTAATTTTTTTTATAATAATACAATTATATACATAATAATATTATACCGTGTATATATTTATTTATTATAATTGTTAACTTGTTCGACAATTTTAAAATAACTATATACACACGATACAAATAACACGATAAATTAAATTAAATAAATATATTATAAACACATTGATTAATTTTTTCTATGTATTCAACGGATAAAGAGTATTCTCTTCAAGTTTGAAGTTCCATATTTGAACTTGGATGTTACATAATTTATTATTTTCAAATAAAAAGTTCTTTGATTCGGTTCCGGTTCCAAAATCAATGAAACTAGAATCTAACCTAAAAAAATCAATTCTTTATTTTTGGAACCGGAACCTACCCTAAAGGAATCGATTCTAGTTCCAGAATCTACTTGATCTGTTCTAGTTTCAGAATCTACTTGATCAGTTCTAGTTTCAAAATCTACTTGATCAGTTCGGTTCCTCACGGTTCCGATTCAACCTGGAACCCTTGCAGACACCTAATATTTATCAAGGTAAGTGAATACATTCATGATGTAAATACTTTGTTTTTTAAAAATCTAAAATGTTTTTATTATAATATAAGTATGTGGTTTCATTATTTATCTAAGTTAATTTTAAATACTAGGTTTAAAGATAATTTTCGAATTTTATCTCAATATTTTTTAATTTAAAGATTATATATTTTTTCAAAATTCAATTAAACTAAAATATAAATATTCCTTAAAAAGTTTTCAAATTATTTAAATGTTATATGTGTATAAGTTACTTATTTCCCTATATGTGAACAGTGCAAATGACACGACAAGAGCAAACTTATTAATACTTAATTTAAATATTTTATGATTCAACATTAATAATTTTTTTTATCTATTTTGATTATGAAAAATGTTCTACTTAATAAGTGTAATTAAATTTTCTCATTACAGTAAATATTTTCTTAAAAGTTTGTCATATTTTTAAGTGCCTTTATAATTGTAAGTGTTGTGTATGAATTTGCTTTCTGGTGCTAGACTTTTGGAAGATTGGAGTATCTATCTAAAAGAATAAAGAAAAACTTTGTTATTTAGTAATTACATTTGGAACTAGAGTTGAACTAATATCATTTCAGATTTTTTTTGTAATCTTGAGGTTGAATATTTTTAAGTTACTTGATCTTTGTAAAATATATTTTGAGGAATATAATTTTTAACGTTAGTGCCGAAGTACGTAGCATTTCATTTTAACACATGTTCAACATATGTTGAATTGGGGTATTTCATGCATACAGTAATAAGGTCAAATGTTCATTGAGATAATGCGTTGTATATAGTAGAAAGAAAACAAATTGGCTAAAACTCAGCAAAAGCATCTTCAAGAAGGACCAGTAGACCACCTAAGAGTCACTTCTTAATGAAATAATACCAGAAGCAAAATTATTTCTAAGATGAGAGGAATACGCACCAGAGAAAGAGTAGCATAAGAATCCTTCCCATCAGTTGCATCACTAGCAGCTCGGAAGGTTTCTTTTGCCTTAACCCAGTCATCATTTTTAAGCTCCAAGTCACCCAACATAGATAATGCATTTGGGTGCTTTCTACTTACCTTCAAAGTCTCATTGACCTACGAGAGAAATAAAGCATATGATTATCATACATATTACATACATTTGTGTGTGTGTGTGCGTGTGTGTGTGTGTATGAAATAAAAGCTGGGATTTTGTGTTGGTAATAACAACCAGTTCAATGCTCAACTGAAGATTATTCCGAGCTTTTGCTATTGCGGCAAGCCTCAGATAAGCATCCACATAGTCTGGATACTGTTAAAAAAAGGTTAAACAAAAACAAGAACAACCTATATGACAAAATACTTGACAAATCCATGAAAAATCACAGAAATCCTGCATGATGCATATTCAAGCACAGCATATCAAAAAACATTCACCAAAATGCCAAATTGACAAAGAAATAGGCATATAACAGGTACAAATAAACACAATGATAAAACAAAACTAATGTCAAGGAATTTGACTCTTCAATCTAGGTTTATAACAGCACAATATGGAATTCATGTCGAGAGGTTGTGAAAAGTGCAAAATATGCTCTTAACAACACAATTTATTGAGGAGGCATTTCAAGTTCAACTGAGACAGACACACCGAGAAGAAGGTAGTTGAAAATTTAAGACGTGAAGGTGAAAAAGTATATGATCATAAGTCTAACCTTCAGATATGGGAAATTGTTGGATGAGACTTTTTCACAACCTCTCAATATGAATTCAGTATTTACCTATTTATATGTTCAATTCGTACTTCAAAGAGGAAGTAAAACAGGTGACTCATGAAAAATTAAAGTGCTTCACATCTTTGATTAATTGTTACAGATAAGAATCAAATTCCATAATTATTATGTGGACAGACTGCCTTCTGATCGAGATATTGTTAAGTCTGATTGCAACATATGAGCTGGACCATTCAAGTCCACATTAACAAGCAGGATAAAATTGATAAACAAATCCCAAAAATCATAACTTCTCTGTCCGAGGGATCACGAGGGTGATGGTGTCCTTAGCATCATAGTTGAAGTCAACTAGCCAATAGCCAGCTGGCCAACTGGCTGCTTTATACCAACTTACTGATATAAAGTGAACTTATTTCCTTCAGCAAACAGTACTTATCAATACAATAGAACATAAAACAGATATCTGCATGCACATGCGTTGCTACCTTAAACAATATCAGACGGTACAATATGCTTGCAGCTTCTGTTTCATGTAACTGCTCGAGTAATCTGGCTAGGTTAAATAACACAGTGACCTTATTCCATGGTAGTTCCACATGATGACCATCTTCTTCAAACTGATGAAACAATTGCATGTCCTTGTATTGAAGGATAGATGCACTAGCATCAACAGCATGGGTGTTTGCTCTGTTAAGCAAAGGAAGCCATATGCCATCACCAAGAGCATCCTTGAAACTTTGTTCAGCCAACTGAACAATAAGAACAACAAAGCTATTTGCTGTTATTTATAAAAAAAAAAAAAAACTATATTTCACGATTGAATAAAAATACACAAAAGAAAATGATCACAAAACTTACAATAACAACAAAAACAAATTCTTCCAAGTAGTTTCAGAGAAAAATGCACTAACCTCAAACTCTTCCTTTTCGAAATGTATAACTCCAACATTATTTAGTACTTCTATCGGTACTTCTTGACCTGCCTTTTTCATAAGAGTACGTGCCTGTAAAAATGTCCAAGTTATCCAAAAACATTATAGATACAAAAATGTGGGACATAGACTTTGGTACATATCAAATTACAGACCTACAATTAAGTACAGAATGAGAAAGGGCTTACAGTTTTAAAGAAATCAAGAGCAGCACCAGTGTCAGAAGAAATTAACAGTTCCCCTAAATCAATAAATGCCTGCATCATTTTATTAAATTCTTTTAGGGAAAAATGAGAAAAACAGAGACAACACATAGCTCACTGTATACATTTTACTGAATAATACTTGAAAGTAAGCAGCTTGGAAAATATTGTAATTTGGTCATCCATTGGGTAATTAGGATAAAGACATGGAACAGTATGACCTTCATGTACACCCTCAACAAACTAAACAATTTTACCATGGTCTAACTAAAAATGAGGCAACAAATTCCACTCAAATTTCGAGAAATAATAATAAATGAACAAAACAGTGAGGTTACAATTGCAAGTAACTTCTAACAATTTAAATTTCTCGGCATCAAACTTAGAATGCTTTGCTGTAATGCAATAATGATGCAGTGCTTGGGTGGCCAGATGTGAAATTGACGTAGAAGGATATTTTCAATATTTCATTTAGTCTAAGAATGTCAAGAATAAAGAAATAAACTAAATTCCAGTTGATTCCGCAGAATGTTGTGAATTTGGCACGTTAGACCTCGTTGACACATGGAATACTGAGAAATAACAAGAACAACTCAAACCAAGAGTTTATCCCATAAGCAACTAAACAACAATAATTCTCTTTTAAAGGCTGCAAAAGACCCATTTTATACTAATTATAACTTATTGCAGCTAGACTAGGGAAACCACTCATATAAGAAAAACAGAATAAGATAAATCGAACTAAAACAAGAAAACAAAATAAATTTAAAGTCTCCTAAAATGGGCTAAGTCAGCTTTCAAAAGGGGTGTGCAGGATGAACCAAGCTTCATCCACATAAATCATGAGCAACCAGATGATCATGACCCCAGTACTGAGATTGCCGGATCAGACGCTCAAGATCTTTGGTCTCTACCAATATCTGAAGATCACTCTCTTGTTACACATGATTCTGAAACAAGCCATCTTAGCATGCAAAAAAAAACAAGAATATACAGAATCCATGTTATTTGTGCAGCACTGTGAAATTCTTTGTTTAAAGATAGATCTTCAACAGCCTCAATACAAGAATATGAATCAAGGTCACAATCAAAAGATATCAAAAACTGCTACCTTCTGGGTAAATCAAACAACATTATAAACTACCTGAGCATCACGTGGATCTATTTTTGCAGCCTTCCTCATTAATTCCTGGGCTTTCTCAATCTGCCCAAGCTGAACATGGATGTGCCCAAGAGCCTATGGATAGACGAAAAATAAGTCAATCAAAATAAAATAGAACAAAGTTCAAATTTAGAACAGATTAACAAATGATACTCAAGTAGCAAAGCTCTTTTGTCATAACTCACTTTCAATGTATCACAATTATCAGGGTAAATCTCCAAAACTTTTTCAAAGTTGGTGAGTGCACTTCTAAAATCTCCCAGCTTCAGTTGTACTTGTCCCAAACCTGTGCAAAACAACCTAGCTTATAATACAGATGAGAACAAAGCGCACTAGAACAAATAATGAAGCCTACAGTATGCCAAGCCTAAATAACATTATTATGCACATTAGTCAAAAAGTTCAATAATCTTTCATTTTCTTTTCATACAAAACAAAAATAAATATTAAAGTAATAAAATTCAAGAACTATTTAAATGATAAAATCTAAAATCAACTCATCATTGTCTATGAGTCCAAATCATACTAGCATGCTTCAACATATAAATAAGGCAATTAGCATGCCTCACTTGAAAGAAAATATCATAACAATTAGATTTCATCACCAAAAGCAGATAAACCCTAGCATAGCAATGCTACGAAAACTGGATGGAAGATTGAAAAGAAATCCAAAAGAAGAGTGCTAAGGAAGAAGTGGTAAAATCTTACATCACAAACTAGTGTATGCCTCTTGTTTTCTTTTAATTATTTAAAATCATTTTATAGGCATTTCAAGGATAGTCATTTTAACCACAAGAATTGGATTGGCAATGATTTTGAGTGGTAGTTTTAGGATAATTTTTTCCTTTTTAGGAAATAGTGGCTCGTAAAAGACTTTTCTATTTACTTAATCTGAACCCTCCTCCCAATTAAGGAGAGTTTTGGTTGTAAATAATAGCTACAATGCCATTGATGCCAATGTATATAGAAATAGTGATGAAAAAGTTCAAATCCATACTGGAATGAAGATGTTTACTAACCATAATAAGGAAATATAAATTCATGGGGCTTATTGATCTCTTTGACAGATGCCATGTAGTAGAGCCCAGCTTTCTCATAATCACCCTGTAGTCAAGGAAAAATGACGTGACTGCCATTAATAATCAAAAGAGCCAAAACAGCTCAGTTCACTAGACATTCAAAAAGAAAAATCATTTTAGAAAGATAACTAAAACACATCCTCCAAATATAGATGTATTAATAGTTCTGCACATGTGGATGATGAAAATGAGAGTTTTGAGTACACAGGAGTCGCTTAAACAACATATTTATTTTGCAGCTACTTCTACCTTTTTCCTATATGAGTGAACTTTAATTCAGAAAGAGCAATTCCACCGTAAAATGTGATAAAAACACACCTATTGAATCATATTCATAATAAATGATGGTGTTTCAGACCTTGCTATGATAAGATCGTGCTAAATTGTAATAAGAATGTGACTTTGTTGGTCCATGATTGGTTACAGCAAGTGCTGTTTCAGTCAGTTGCTCCACCAAGAAATGTTGACCAGTGAAGAAAAAGTGATTTGCCAGATAATTAAGAGCCATTGCACAGTAGGGGTATATCTCAAAGGCTCTTTGCATTTTCTCCATTCCTTTCCTTATTCCAGCAGCTGTGTAGACATGATACAGCATCAGAATTAGACAACTAAATTTGCATTAGAATTAGATTGCTCAAAAGAAAGAATTCGTATGGACTAACAGGAATGACTAACTGAATAATACGTTCATTTTTATAAAAACTATGAATCTAGAAATATTCACCTTCATTTGTATGCAAATCCATAATTGCAAGTGCAACAAGAGCCTCGACATTTTCTGGATCTAACTGTAAATATAAAATTGAGAAATAATACACAAAGCATCGGTGATAAACTTGAAGCTGAAGCATTAGTCCACTAAATTTTCAACACAAAGACTACTAGTTAATATCATACCTGCAAAGTCCGCTGAAATGCCTGACGAGCTTTCTCAAATTGACCCAATTTATAGCGACAGAGACCTATTCCAAGTCTTACAGCTCCAGGACAATCGGGATAAACTTGCAAGGCCCTCTTACCAGAGGTCATACATTATGGATTAACAGAAATGTCAAATTGTGTTGACAGAAAATATTACCTCAAATAGTAAATATATAATATCAAGTAGAGGACTGGTCAAGGGCCCTATCACTTCAGATTTAGATATTTTTTTTAAAGAGACTTAAAATATGTATTAAAAAGAAGAATAATTATAAATATTAAACCTTATGTATGGTTTTTAAATGCTGCAGGTTGAGATGGTATGTGTTAGCTTAAATTGAACACATTAAGCTGAAAATTACAAACCTTGTACAACTCCAATGAATCAGAATAACGTCCACGATTAAACTCAACACATGCCTGCAGACATCAAGGATCAATTATTCACAGCAAAGAGCAACTTATATGTGCTATTCTTAAAGTATTAAGAGAGCGCTTGACCCCTCCCAGTAATGGGTTACCTTCCAAAAACAATTCAGAAAAAGGCAGCCTAACCATCACTTTAATTTTATTTTTGCATTTTAATCTATCACCAATGTTGCCACCCCCATCTCTCATTCTAATCTTTAGCACATGTTTTTGGCTAGAGAGGACAGTGCCAAACAGCCTAATTCATTAGATATAGAGAAAAACATGGTAAATAGTCCCACAAGGTAAATAGTGCTGAAGACCCAAAATGGTGAATTAAGGATTACTTAAGCAAAGTCAGCATCATCACATCATCTGAAAGTTTAAAGAGTTGAAAGAAAAAGTACCAGGAGAAATAAAATCACTATGCATAGAAACAAATTTTCTCAAATGATCAACTCGGTGTCAGTGAAGGACTGCCAGAACAATATTTAGGATTAAGAGCAAAAAGCTCTCCATAATATGCAAATTATCAATTAACATAATTACTACATCAAGAAGTGCACTTCAATACACCTGACCAAGAAGAGCAGGAACATTATCACGATCTGCCTCCAATACAATCTTAAAAGCACTTGATGCCTGTTCTACTTCACCCTTAGCCAGTAAAAGTTGACCTGTACAGCAAACATGTACGAAGTTTTAAGTAAGTCATCACTCCAAAATCCAGAAAATGACTCGCCCTTAACCCACAAAAACAAAAAACAACCACCCAACACGTAAGAGATGGTTGAAAAATTTAGAATCTTATAAGACACTCATTCAAGAGAAATGATGAAACCACATAGGGATAGATGTAAGATACTGAGTACAATTAACATCTAACTTGTATGTTAAAACTAAACACTTTCAAAAGCATGCTATTATAAAAAAAAATTATGCAACGCATAAATCAGACAATTAAGTCATATATTATCAATTAAGCTTCACTTGGTAAAAAGATTCGACCACACAAAGTGTAAAGACAGGTATAATGACAAAAACATAATGAATATATGAGGAAGAAGCCTTTGAATAAAATGTCAATTTAAATATGAGCATCACTGTTCACTAAAGCAAGGATTTTGAATGATAAACCAAAAGGGACGCACAATAACTATATCCAATATGGTATCTAACTAAAGATAATATTTGACCTAATAACAGAAAATAACACCTGCATAGGAAACCTGTTGTGCATCACATTTAAATGCCACAAAGGGAGTTGCTTGAATGTCCACAAAGAAAGTAAAGCAGATCAACAATTAAGATAGTCTTAAGAGGTCATCCAGGAAAATATTCCAAATATGAAAGCCAATGAACAAATAAACCAAGTGGACATTTTAGCCAACACTAAGAACAATCTACAAGCTTAAGAGAGTCATCCAGTTCAATATTTCTTAGATGTATATGATATGATAAAGAAGCACAAGAACTTCCACCTTTCCCAACCCAAGTAGAAGGTTCATGCATGTCAATTCTTGATGCTTTGTTGTAATATTGTGTTGCAAGAATAAAATGTTCCTCCTTTTCCCTTTGTTTCGTCTCAATTTTCCCAAGGTAGGTGTAGTATGCCCCTAAAGCATTTAATATAGCAATCCTCTCGTATCTAACATCGGCATAGTATTCATCAATCTCTGCAAGTAAACATACAGCATTACCATATCATAATAATAACTTTTAATATGTAAGAGAAAAACACAACAGCAAATTCCCGAACACAACCAATTTAGTTCCACACATCCTCTTGCATCATTTGTATTCTTAGTCGAAACCAACTCTGTAAACATTAAATAATTTTTAAGCAAAAGAGCACTGGCATGAAAGAGAGAAAGAAATACCTGGACTGGACCCTTCCTCCAAAATTTGACGAAATTGTTCATTTTTTCCTTGTTTGAAGTACTCCCTCTGCGTCAAAGAGACAAAATGAAGAAGAATGTTACCAAATTTAACGTTATTTTATCATACATACTCAGAGTACTCAACTCCACAGTTCCATCGCGACATTGCATGCCAAACAAATTTCAAAAAGATTAAAAAAAAAAGGATTTTTAAATCTTGATTTGACCCAACAAAATAATCCAAAAACTAATTTCCATTAGCTCCTTGACTTGCAAAATAAAAGCGCATCAAATCCCCCAAAATCCAACTATTATCAGGCACCGCATAACTTCAAAGAAATTCACCGAACAGTTAAAAAGGCTTATGCGCTGAATTTTATGAGCAACAAAATTGAATGAATTCAAACCAAAATCACAATATTCCACGCACTAACAATATTAATGTGCAAAAGAAAGAAAAACGAACCGCGATAATGAGCCAGAGATCGAGAGGAGCTTGCTCAGCCTTGAGAATGTCGAGAATATCAGAGGCGTCCCTAGGGAGTTGATCCAGCGCCACTCTTACCTCCTCCTCAGAGTTCTGTACCGGTATGTACAGGCACGCCATTGATTTGGATTACTCTATTCGAATCGAATGAATAACCAAAAAAAATCTAGAGAAGGTTAAACCTTCCCAAACTAAAACTGTGTTTATATTATTTTAGTTCTCTCTGTATCCGTGCAGACATTCTCTCCATTGCAGTCAAAGAAGGTAAGGACAACGCGACACAACTCAAATTTGATTCCTGTCTGTAATTCGTACTCGCAGTATTAGTTATCTTACAGAGCCCTCTCCATTTAGGTGTTTCTTGGTTTTACCATTTAACTCATGAATAATTTTTTTTTTAGTGATTAATTAAACTTTATATATATATATATATATATATATTTTAAGGGAATCAATAATTTAGTGGAATTAGTATAAGAGCATATCGATTTATATATTATTAAAGTTGTATCATAAGGTAAAAGTTGAAATTAAATATAAAAAACAAAATAAAGATATTTTTGTAAATAACTTAACATTTAAGTACATTTATAATTTTAACTATCATTACAATTTTTTTTTCTTTTTCTATAATTAACAAAAGATCCCAGGCTTAGATGTAAAATTTCGAGATCTATTTCACCTATAATGGTTTCGGGTATAACATGGTAAAAGTTTTGGATAAACTGCTAAAGTCAGAGGCCATTTTTGTTAGAGAAAGTAGGTTACGGAAATGTAAGAATTTCGAGATCTCTCAACAATTACTTATTGTTGTCATAAATTTCAAATTGTATCAATACTTTTTGATAATAAGAATTTATGGCCTAATAGATGTATTTTGCAAATAGAGCTCAAAATTTTGTGATTTTTAAAACATCGATATTTATAAAGTTAAATTTTTGCGATATCCGAAACATTAATAAGTTTAGGATTACGATTTCTAAATTCTTTAGAATATTAATAAATTTAAAAGATCTAAGGACAGAATGAGAAATCAACCTATAAAAGATAAACAGGTACAGACATTAGAACAAACAACATAACCTTGCATAAGTTTTTGCTATCATTATCTTCTCTCTCAAATACCAAAAAACAAAACCCTGACTTAAGCATTTGAGGGTTTTTGCTGAACCATCGGCCTTTACCGCTAAGAGTTTTATGTGATTTCAAGTGAAACAACAATCGAGCGAACAAGGAAGACTGATTCTGGTGCACAAAATTCCTAGAAGAATTTTGCTGCATCAACATTTGGCA
>JAXCLQ010000013.1:6323714-6369006 GCA_035584115.1 Cedrela odorata | reverse complement strand
CGGAGCAGAACGTCCACGTTGTTTTCACAATTAAGTAAAAAAAGGAGGAATTTTTATTAGCTTATTATTTGCGCATTATGTGTGAAAGACATCAGGACACTGCAACAGAACTATGCAATCATACAAAGGAAATAAAGCTTAGAAAGTTGAGATATGATTAACAAAGCCAACATGACAAAGGAAACCAGGAAGTCAGAACAAACTACTTTTAAGAGCTCAGATGCACTAAGCTCATAAATTATGAAGCTTGAAAGGGAATCAAATCACTTCTGAACATAAAACAATTATAATTACAAGAGTTACTTCACGGTTTCTAGATGAACACCAAAAATTTGTAAGTGTGCAGTTGATTAACATGCATTTGGCATAAGAATAGTTTAAACCAGTGCTCTGTCCACCTTCACAGACCTTCCTAAAGTCACTGAAACAGAGGTAAGTTTATGGAGACAGAACAGTAACAAAAAAAGGTCATCCATGGACTACATTTAAAGAAGAACTTTTAAAATATTAAGAAAAAGTTATTTTACATTTATTATTTAAAAATTTTAAAAATAGAGGTGTTTAAAATTTTTTAAAAAGTTAAATTATTTTAATTTTTCTTTTCTACAATTCTTTGGTAACATAATTTTAAAATACTTATTTATTAACATAATCTCATAAATTTTATTAAAAGATATTTATGATGGTTAAATAATAATAATTTTTTTTTATCAAAATTTCTATTTATAAAAGTTTCACTTATAAAAGGTATATTATTATAAGAAACTCTAGTAAAAAATTACAGCAAACGAACTCTAAGTGGGGTATATTTACAAGATAATATATTTTTAAAAAATTCCAATTGTGCGTATTTAAAGATAAAAGTATTGTTGAACAAAAGGTGGTGTGTACTTAATGAAAAAATTTGAGTTAAAAAAATTGTCTCCACTTCCAATAACTAAGTTTTGGCTTAGAAGTGTTTAACGGATTAAAGTTGTGCATGAACATGACATGAACGTAACAAGTGAGCTCTATAGGTGTGGTAGGAATTTACATTTTTTGCGAACATGAAAACATGGATAATTGTTTAAAACATTCTAAAAAATATTTGTTGTTTGACATATATTTAAAAATAATTTTAAAATTAGAAAATAAAATTGACAACGTTCATTGTAATAATTGTACAAAAAAATAAATGTAATAATATTTTAGTAATTTTAATTAATTATTTATTTTAAAAATTCATGTTTAAGATAACGCAACACCAATTTAATGGGTTCATAAATTGTGTCCGACCACCAACATTTTAAAAGTTAAAACAACATGAATTTAATAGGTTCATATGCTATGTCGAACGAAAAACAAGACACGAATTTAATGAGTTCATAAACAATGTTCAACTAACATTTTTGAAAATTAAGCATTATATAAATGCAATGATTCGTAAGCCTTGTCGAATCTATATTTTAAAAGTTAAACACAATGCTGGTTTGAATTGATTTTGATTTAATTTTCAAACCGATTCAAAATTATCAATTTTAGTTCAATTAAATTGATCCAAATTCAACACGGAATGATAACCGAACCAATTTGATAATTATCAATTTAGTTCAATAATTTAGGTTTAAATTTAAAATAAAATCATTTCTAATTTTGTTAGCACTTTTATTGATCTTTTAAAATTTTATGTTACTTAAATATAGATAATTCACTTTATATCTATTAAAATAATAATAAAAATTTTAAATTAAACCAATTTTTTTCAAATTGAAACCAACCCAACAAAATTTTAAATCTATCCAAATTGTCAGTTTAGATCGGTTCGGTTAAAATCTGCTCACCCCTACTAGTGGGAGCTCCAACCTAAATTCAAACTATCATGTTAATAATTTATGAATTACACGTTGTATGATATTATCGATTTAAATATTATTAACTCAAAACAAAAAATAAATAAAGAATGTTAAGTAAATATTATTTTGATAATACTATTATAAAGATTAAAAAAAGGCTAATATTTACATGATAATATCCCATAAAGTTAACGATTAAAATCTATTATTAGTTAGGGATTAAAACTAATATTTATAGAATAGCAGGGAAAATTATTGTGTTATCAAATTTGAGAAGAGTTATTATTCTATCTAAATTTTAGGGGGCGAGACTAGGAATGACAACGAACATGTTAAGAAAATATATATCTCCAAACCCACGTTTGTAAAAAAAATTCACTATCAAATTGTCTTTAAATTCGTAACGGTTTGACATTTCATTACCAGATCTTCGTGGACTTTTAATCCTTTCAACTACACTTGTACTAATATGAAATATCAAATTTACACTTATAATATATATAATTAAAAATATAAATTTTCAGCATTAATTTAAATATAAAACACATCACTCATATAAAATATTAAGTCCGTTAATTTAAAATATAATTAATCATAACAATTTCATAAAAAAAAATAATTATTTTATAAATTCACACATAAAATATCATAAATTTAAAATAAAATTTTATAAACTTGTAAGTATCCATTTAATCATAACATATATCGATCTGTTATAAAATTACAATATCTTAGGTCATGGTAAATTGATCAAGCAATATATAAAAGATCATGCATTCTCCATGTAAAGATATATTTAAGTATTAGAAAATCATTATTTAAGCCAGAAATAATTTTTCTATAGTTTCAGCATCACAAAAATAAAAAGAAAGTGAGATAACATTACTTTATACTCTAACTAATTACTATGCTTCAAATTTCTACACTAATTAACTTTGCATAATTTAATTTCAAAACCTAAACTTTATAAAAAAAAAAATTTACTTAAATTAATCATTGGTTAAATCCAATAAAAATATTAAATTTATCAATAAAACCTTATTTTTATCAATTAGAATTAAATAAACTCAATAACTATATTTTAAAAAAAATATTTTAATACTTTTATAAAATAATATATATTTTAAAAATTAAATATCTTCAATATCCATAAATATTTATTCGCATAGAAACGCGGTTTACAAATTTTTATTTTTTTTTTCTCAGACTATACTAAATCAACCCAAACTCGCTAAAAAAGTATACCAAATCAGTCTTATTAGGATTTGCCGGTTTGCATACGGGACCGCACCGCATAATTGACACCTATATCTCCACTACATTTTGGCGATCCAGTCCATCAGTGATCAAAGGCCCAAAATATCAGAACAGAGATTCGTCCAGTCACTTTCACCACCATTACTACTCACTCACTCAGAAGATTACAATGGTGAGCCTCAGCCTCCCAGCCCGATCACTAGTTTTCTCTCCACTTTCCCTCACTTTGTCACCTCCCAAACAAACTTCCTTTCGCCTCAAACCACACAGATTCTTCGTCAAGTCCAACATGTCAACTCAAACAACAATTGAACACGTCGTCCTCTTCAAGGTCAAACCCGACACCGACCAATCCAAAATCAATACCATGATCAACAACCTCAACGGCCTCATCTCCCTAGACACAGTTCGCCACCTCTCCGCCGGTCCGGTCCGTCGCACCGGTTCATCACTCTTCACGTTCACTCACATGCTTCATAGTCGTTACGACTCGAAAACCGACCTAAATGACTATTCTCAGCACCCTAACCACTTGACTGTGGTCAAAGAATCGGTTCTCCCGATATGTGAGGACATCATGGCCGTTGATTGGGTAGCTGATCACACTCCCAATCCGCTGGTCCTACCCTCAGGTTCAGCTGTGAGATTCACGTTTTTGAAATTGAAGGAGAATCTTGGGGAGGAAGTGAAAAATGAGGTATTAGGAGTAATTAAGGGAATTAAGGAGAGTTTTGTGGAAGTTGAGCAAATTACCTGTGGAGAAAATTTTTCTCCGGCTAGAGCTAAGGGTTTTTCGATTGCTTCCATTGTGGTTTTTAAGGGAGTGAATGAAATGGAAGAAGGGGATTCAAAAGAGGAGTTGGTGAATAGAGAGAAAGAGAAGGTTAAGGATTATTTGGAGAGTGTGATTGATCTTGATTACGTGGTGCCTTCGCCTTCATCTTCCAGTCTTTGATAAGGTTATGATAATTTTCTCTCTTGGTTTCTACGCTGTTTTTAATAAGTTCTAATAACAGACTGGATTGTATAATTTTTCTCTTTGCTTATTATCGCAAAAACTGCTCTTTAAGACTGATTATGGTAAAACATTAAATGTTTTCGGCAGATGGGTAATTATATTTCGTCAAGTTTGTGTTTGGAATTGATTAGTTGTTGGTATTGACTAAATAGAAATAGAAGTGATTTTTGTTGGACATTGAAGCATCATTTAGCTACTTTTAAGTCAGAATCGATAGGGTCAAATTGACTTGAGACCATTTTTATTTTTATTTATTTAGTTATTTTTATTAGCGAAGATATAAACAATGGGGAAAAAATAAAACCAGCCATATCTGTGTCAGAAGTAGTCCATGTTTTCTAGTTTACAGTAAACTTCGACTAGAAAATATTGTGTGTCCAAGTAAAAACTAATAATTGAGAGCCTCCGGCTGTTGTGTTGTATGGTCTAGGACATTAAGGTCCCTAGTGGTTGGCTTGCTGAGGTTCAAGCCTACAACCCCTCGCCGCTGCTCAATAACACTTGCATAACTTCACCCTTTTACACTCTTCTTTTGTATCTCCTTTGGTATAAGAACATTCAACCTTCTATAATGGCATGTTTAGCAGTCCTCCAAACATCTTAACGTTTTTATTGTTTAAATTTCTTGTAGACAGTGTTGATATGCACATGCCATACATAAAAGTAGATATGGTAATGTGTTGATTTTCCAGTCAAGTTGCTTGTTTCCAATCATTCATTTTGTACTTGAGCAGACATAAGGCTAGTTTCTTAGGTGCGTCCTAGAATCAGACTTACTGCTATGCCTGAACAACATCTAGATGTAGGAGGTCAGGTTACAGTGTCTGGTTAGACCATGTTGCACTTGGTGCCAGAATTACTAGTTTTATTTCGTTAATATGGACTTCCTTTTGAGGGTGAAGAACAGTGTTGACACTGTGTAATGCCCTAGAACTTATAAGGTCTACTATCAATTCACAGTGGTTTTAAAATTGTCCACACTCTTGAAGAGTTTTTTTCTTTGGTAACTTCCAATTTTCTTAGTATTATAAATAAAAATCTGAAAAGTCTCTGCTTTTTACATTCAGACTTGAAAGTGGAAACCAAGATACTGAATAGTAACATGAGTAAAGATAATATAATGTAATTGCAATGTTTTGATTGCATCAGTACTTTTATGATTGACTGCCTTAGTTATTCTGGTGACAACAATAGTAATTAAGATGCTGTTTATGTTGGTGGCAGAAGCATGTTAATAGAGTGGTGAGTTTGTGTTGGTTGTGATGGACAGATGCTATATAAATGGTTTTGGACTTTCATTCCACTTTGAATTATAGTCGGAAGGCGAGCATAAGTTGTATGTATTAGAGACATCATTATATAAGCAAAATTGAGTTTCATTTGTTTTCCAACTGATCTATGCAGGTGAAATCTTGAAAGTTAGACTGGATAGCCTGAGTGGCCCTTACATCAATCTTGAAAGTTAGTTTTTTATTTATAACTTCTTAATATAAAATTTTAAAAACTAGTGATTAAATAAATTTTGTATATGGTAAGAAATAAATATATATTATAAGAGTATATAAGGGTATATAATTAGATAAATTTATTTAAATATTTTTATTAAGCCACTCAAAAAAAAAAATCACTTAATTTAACTTAAATAAAATGATTCCTTTATAAAAATCATTTGATTTTATTTAATTAGATAAATTTATTTAAATATTTTTATTAAGCCACTAAAAAAATATATATTTTATTTTATTTAGATGTAATTATCAAATTTTAAGTGTTAAGTTAAAAATAAAACACCTTTAAAATATCTAAATGGCTAAAAATAAATTATATTTAGTGTTTAGTAAAAAAAATAATAAAAATAGTTAAGATTTATTTTTATTTTGATTAGAGTGAAATTTAATTTAATAAAAATCTCTTACATCAATATCAACCAAAGGGGTTACCAGTGGCTAACACTTTAATTAAGCAAATAATATATAAGAGCAAGAAAGGGATTATATTGTTAAATGAATAACTAGGTAACTAATATTACAAACCAATAGAAAACAGAGAAGAAAGAACAATATGCCTTATCGTTAGTGCAAGTTCTAGTCAGCTATTTTATGAATGATTGAGAAATATTAATCCCCTTACATCATCAATCTTGCAGATTATATATGAGATTCAATTTAATTCATGTTAATAAATAAATGAAAGGTGAAGTGAGGTGAGGTGTGTTGTTAAAAAAAAAAAAAAAAAAAAATTCTTGAATTATATTTTGAATATTTCGGTTTTATTATTCTCATATTTATATAAAAGTAATTCAGTAACCGATGGTCTTGTAAATTAGAATTGGATATGTTCCTTACTTGTTGGGATAGCAACATGAGAAACGTAAGTTTCAACTTTACCGACGAGTTATTACTTCACACTTAGGAGGATGAGCTTGTGATTTGCACAAAGAATCCTAATTTTCAACCTTTAGGACAAGATCAATGCTGCAGGGATTGATATATTTATGGTTGAAGATTCCTACATGTTTGGTTGTGTGATGGACTTATTGAAGGAAGCACTACTATTGGAGAATGTTTGGCTAGCAAATGAGAATAATTCACATTCCAATCAAATTTTCTTTCTTTTCTTATTATTTATTTACTTCCTTTCGTTTGACTCTTTAGATGTAAAGATGATGTTTGGGAGTAATATTTGGCAGCGAGTCTTTTTTTTTTTTTTTCCACAAATTGTCTTATGTGAATAGAGTTTAATGTAAAATTTATATTTTAGCAATTAACAATTATTGGTTATTTGTAGGCCCACCCAAATGATCGTTCCTATAAGAATCATAAAACCAAGTTGCCAGATTATAATACTTGGGCATTAATTTTTAGAGATACTGTTGCTGATGGTAAGAATGGCTGTGAAGTGATTGACGCTGATGATTATCATGACCTACTAATGATGATAGAGTTGGTGATAGACAAAATACTAATCAAGGCTTAGAGGACATACAGTTTACTAAAGGTGGAAATACTGATCAATTTTTTAGTGGTGTGATTAGTGAACCAATTCAGACAACTGAACAAGATAAGAGAATGCGGAGAGGACATGTAGCTGAGCAACAAATTGTGACATCTCGTCCAAAGAGAGTTAAGACTGTTATTGGCAGCAATTTAGCTAAATCTATTGATAGATGGACAGCAACGTTTGAACATCACATAAAGAGACAAGAGGAACCTTAAAGCATTTCTGTAAATAAACTAATGCCTTTAATAATGGAGTTAAGACTAGATAGCCAATGGACAATACAAGTTATTCAACTTTTGGAGAATAAGAGAAATGCTGAATTTTTTACTGAAATGAATCTAGAACTTAGGAAGACTTGAATTTTCTAGAAACTAGGCTTCCACTAATGTTCTTAATATCTCGTAGTTTTAGAACTTTTGTTGGTGAACTATTCTTGGATTTTCTATAAACTTAACTTTTGTTGTTTTGTTATGGATTTTTTTAGAACTTTTGTTGTTTCTAGTTTAATATTTTGGTATGGATTTTTAAGAAATTTTCATGTTTGAAGTTTAATATTTTGTTATATTTTAATATTATAAAGTTGATGTTATTGGCATTTCATATTTTGTTTGATATTATTTATGTTTATTTTTTCTATTGATTAGACATGGAAATTTATGATGATCATGGTGATGTACAATTTATATAATGTATATAAAAATTATATTGTATTTTTTGAGTTTATAATATATATTTTTTTAATTTTAATAATTTATTAGTAATTAAAATTTATTTTTATACTATTTTTTTCATTTAAAATAGTTAATTTTATAATTAAATTATGCAATTACATAATGTACTATAAAATATGATATTGCATAATTACATAGTTGTAACTAAACACGACTTTGTAATTACACGATTTGTAATTGTGCAGTTTGCCAATTATATAGTTATAAACAAACAATTTTTAACTAAAATTCTCAAATTAAGGGTTTATCTGGTACGCAGGATTGGATAGGATATGATATAATAAAATTTATAGGATATGATATGATATGATATAATAGAATATGAGAAGACAAGATAGGATAAGATTATGTGTAATATTATTGTGTTTGATATATGACAAGAAATGATAAGATTATATATATAATTTTATTTTTAAAATTATTAAGAAATAAATAAATTATTTAAAATAAAATAAAATAATATTATTACTTTGAAGTAAATGTTTTAAAATATTAATTTGAATTATTTATATTTTATTTTTTAACTTCAAATATTTTTCTTATCCTATCTTGTATTATCTCAAAAGTTTTTATGATATATATTTTTTTATTATTATTATTTTTAAATATGTGAGCTCAATATAATTTATGTAAGTCCGATAAAATTTATCATATCATTTCTCTACAATTCTCGTACACTAAGCAACAATAAAATTAAGGAGAATAAGGAAAGAGACAATGTAAATAAGTTTTTATTGTAGTTCTACAAATCTCAAGCCTATATTTAATCCACAAGCTCTTAGGTTTCGTTTAGTGTACAGGATAAAACTTTTAAGTTTGGTTAGAAAATGTTTTGAGAAACTCAATTTACCACCCTTACCCATCTTTATCCATCTTGAGTTGTAGATATATATTTCAATTACTCATAGTAAATAAGGATATTAAAATCACTTGTTAAACATACCATGTGATATCTAAAATTGACCTGACACCTATTAAAATGAAATACTAATAGGACGAATACTAATTTATGAAAGTTGACGTAATTTTAGTGAGAAAATAGTGAGGTTTATTGGACCGGATGTAATTGGGTAGTTATAAACAAATTTTAGAGACAATTATGTTTATCGCGATTGGGTGTCAGTGAAAAATTGTTGAGAGTATCATTGTAATAATTTTCTTCCTAATAAAATTTTTCTCTCACGACTGTACCCTATCGTTCAATGGCAATGAGTTTATTGTTCAACAGTATTATTTCTAATTCTTACAAAAGGATAAGTACCCACTTATTTGGGGTAGTTATTTGATGGAAGTAAATATCCTCCAAATCGAAGATTGTTGTTTGGGCTGGGCCTTAATAACACATATTCATTGATAATACATATCCAAATTTCCAATCCTAGTAAATATTTAACTACAACTACAATTTCAATGTAATTAATGTATGTTAACAATTCATTAAAAAAAAAACGCATATCCAAATTCCCAATCCCAATAAATATCTAATTATAATTATAATGTCATGCTGTGAATTTTCTTCTTTTCTTTCAAAAGTTGTTGCGATGAAGTGATTAAATTCAAAACATCAAAACCCAAAAACTTGAACAAACAAACAAACAACATACCAACTTTAAGCATTCGCCATTGTCGATTTTAGAATCTAAAACATTTTACAAGTTTTTTTTTTTTTAACTTAACGATAACATCACGTAATAGGAATCCTTTGATAGGATACAATAACACAATGTACACACGGCTACACCACTACATATAATTCAATATTTCATTCAACTTTACCAATAATTTTCTTTCTTTCTTTTTCTAATTAATTTTGTTTTAGTTGAATCGTTAATTGATACCGAGTTGCATAAGATCATTATCTTTAAATTATTCATCATAAATTAATGGGATATCGACAGATGCCCACTCAACTTTGGACAAAAATTAGATACCTCTATTCATATAAAGTACTCAATTTTGAAAAATCAACATATATGCCTTGATCTCTAAGAGTTAATTTGATTTTACTACTAGGGTAAATTTTATAAAAACCCCTATATTTTTGGATAATATATTTCTATTTTTTTAGCTCTTTAATTATATATAAATAAATAGATCCTAATAAATTTATTTTCTTCATTTAAAAATTTTAATTTCTTTTTTCAAAAAGCATTTAATTTAGATTAATTATAAAAATATGTAGAATAATTTAATCCTTATTAACTTAAGTCTTTTAATTAGTTTATGGGTAGTATAACAATATTTTATCTTATCAATCTTCCTCCAAACTTTTTAATATTTTAAATTTGTTGGATATAGTAAAATAATAATATTTTTTTATTAATAAATTATAAAAGTTATAATTCAATACATATTAATCTAATCCCTTTCATGACTCAATTTAGTTTGTTATTTTTCTTAAGCAAAAATAATAATATTCTATTTAGATTAATGTTTACACATAATTCATTATTTTATTTTTAATTAATTGTTTTAAACAAATATATCCTATTAGATATATTTAATTATTTTATTTTAAAATTAAAAATAATAATATGAATCATTAGGATTTATTTATTTGAAGTTAAAAAAATTAAGAAATCATTGAATATTATTTAAAAATAATACTTTATGAAAATTTATTTATATGTTAATTTAAAAAATATGAAAAACAAATATGTTATTTAAAAGTATAGGGAATTTTATGAAAGTTATCCTAATAGAATGCATTAAAAGAGCCCAAAAATATCTTAACCCGTGAAAATTTTAGTAATCCTTTGGATTGGTTTGGGTTGCTTCAAATGGGCTATAAGCAAACAGCTTTAAGAAGAAACGACGGGAATTAATTGGGGGCTAGCAAGCATTCTTTTCTATTGAAGATGAGAATGGAGGCAACCAAAAGTCACTGTTAATTAGTGATGGCTAGCACCTAACATAAGTTACCTTCTCCTCC
The DNA here is from genome assembly GCA_035584115.1 of Cedrela odorata. Lineage (NCBI taxonomy): Eukaryota > Viridiplantae > Streptophyta > Magnoliopsida > Sapindales > Meliaceae > Cedrela > Cedrela odorata. Next base: position 6,358,236 of record JAXCLQ010000013.1, on the reverse strand, counting down.
AAGACTTGATATAATAATCCTCAAGTTCTAATTTCTTTATGACCAAGTAATTATTTTTTGACCAAAGATTTGAAGTCAATTATCTAATCGGATAATGTTATAATATTATATGTTATATAGTATATATTTAGCCCAACTCTAAGTTCAGATTGTAAATTGAAACAAACCAACTAATTAACTTAGTATGGACATTGTGTTATACTATCTTCTGCTAGCTCCATTTTTGTTGCTTTTGTATGGTGTTGGTAGAGTTTCCTACTCAATTTGGGTGAAACCCAAATGGCTAGAGAGGCAATTAAAGAGGCAGGGAATTGCGGGCAGACCCTACAAGCTGCTGATTGGAGACATGAAAGAGTTTGTGATGATGGTAACTGAAGCTTGGTCTAAACCCATCAATCTAACCCACCAGATTGTTCAAAGAGTCGATCCCTTCACCCTAGATAATGTCCAAAAATATGGTAGGGATGCTACTTTCTCCGTAATTTCATTTATTTAATTTCAGAAACTAACTGTGTCTTGTCAAATACAGGGAAAATATCATTTTTTTGGGCAGGGACAACCCCGAGGGTGATCATTAAAGATCCAGAATTGATGAAAGAAGTGCTGTCTAACAAACAGGACCACTTTCAAAAGCCACCGCTGAATCCTCTTATTCTGATTCTAACAAGAGGACTGACAACAATAGAGGGTGAGGATTGGGCCAGACATAGACACATAATCAATCCTGCCTTTCATCTTGAGAAACTCAAGGTCCCGTCCCATTGGAATTGGAATTAGATTATGCTTCTTTTATTCATTGATTTCTAAGTACTCACTTTTTTTAAATTCTTCTTATAGGCAATGATTCCAGAGTTCATAACCAGTTGTAAAGAGATGATAGAAGAATGGAATCTGATGGTTAGTAATCAAGAAAGTTGTGAGTTAGATGTCTGGCCACAACTTCAGAAACTTACTGCAGATGCTCTATCTCGGGCTGCATTTGGAACCAACTATGAACAAGGGAAGAAAATCTTTCGACTTCAGAAAGAATTGATACAACTAACTCTTGAAGCCATGCAGACATTATACGTCCCAGGATTTAGGTACTTTCCCATTTCCCATTTTTTTTTTTTTACATTTAAGGTGACCATATCTATCTTTACTTTTTATGATCAACTTCAACTGTCTATTATAGATTTGTTCCAACAAGGAAGAACCAGAGAAGAAAGCAATTGGACAAAGAGATCACAGCAATGCTAAGAAATGTAATTCAGGCGAGAGCAAATGCACTAAAAACAGAAGAATCCAGGGTTGATGACTTGCTTGGCCTACTTTTGCAATTTAATAACCAGTACAGTCCCCAAGAGAATGAAAGTAGCAGAAAAAGTTTAAGTTTGACGATTGAAGAGGTGATAGAGGAATGCAAGGCTTTCTACCTTGCTGGCCAAGAAACTACCTCAAGCTGGTTAACATGGACGATGATAACCTTAGCTATGCACCCAGACTGGCAAGAAAAGGCAAGGCAAGAAGTTTTACAAGCTTGTGAGAACAAAGAACCTGATTTTGAAGCTGTATCCCACCTCAAGATTGTTAGTATTTTCTCTCTGCTTCATATTCATATTAATTTCAATCACCGATAACTACTAATGCTATCTTTCCCACAGGTAACTATGATACTTTATGAAGTATTAAGGTTATATCCACCGGTCATTGCTCAATATCAGCACACCCGCAAGGAAACAAAGATAGGAGGAGAGGAAATATATGTTCCTGCTGGGGTTGATATAACACTACCTACACTGCTAATTCATCATGATGCTGAGCTCTGGGGTGAAGATAAAGACCAATTCAAACCAGAGAGATTCTCTCAAGGAGTTTCGAAGGCGTCTAAAGATCAGCTAGCGGCACCATTCTTTCCTTTCGGGTGGGGTCCACGAACTTGCATCGGGCAGAATTTTGCCATGCTAGAAGCTAAGGTTGCTTTGACTGTCATTCTACAGAATTTCTCTTTCCAGCTCTCACCATCATATTCTCATGCTCCCTATACTGTAATGACTCTTCAACCACAACATGGAGCTCAAATTATATTACAAAAACTGTAAGCAGTAAGCAGTAAGCATAAGCCTAAATTCCAAAAATAATGTGTATTACTTTTAAGACGATATGTACTATGTTATGTTGTAATTTGTTGTGTACTATTCTTGAGTAATCATCCATTCCCAGCATAAAATGTCATGAAATACGATTTTGCTAACTGATGTGCTATGATTCAGTCGTGAAGGCTAATTCTTTAAATCTTCCAAGAATTTTATTATAAAACGAAAAAAGATATTTCATATTTCTAAATTAACCATTTGAATAAATTTGGATGTACGACTGTATCACAACATAATTAATTAACTGCATATCTGCAGTGAATTCTAATCATAATTGTCAATTGATGCATCAAAGCTGAAAGTAAAATTGTGTTGGTAGAACCCAATTACATATGTTTTATTAGTATGTAAGTTGATTGTTTTATATTTATATTTGATGAAATAGTAAGAAAAAAAAAATATACACAAACAAAAAAACAAATTAAATTTCAATTTGTTTTTTGAGAAATATATATTTTATATTTTTTCTTTACCCTTTGAGAAAGATAGATTTATTAATTTCGTCTCTGTATAAATCTAATATTGTGCTTACAAATTTCATAAACTTTTTAAAACGGAATTGACGTCAGGCGTCAGAATAGCGCGCTTGTTGAGTTCCCCAATAACACAGTAACTCTTCTCTGCAGTGTTAGTAGCTACAACATCCTGTGCAAACATAACATACGATCCATACCTGCGGTATTAATAGCTACAATAACCCTTCTCTGCACTATTATACGTTTTGGAACAGAGTGGCACAATGGTCCAGTCCCTGAGCTTTCATGACGCTCAAAATTTCAAGCACTGGGCTCAAAAAATCTCATGCTTGTTGAGGGAGATAGAGCACTTGTAATCACTTTCTCAAGCTCATTCCCAAACAATGTGAGATTTTACATACAGATATCACCAAGCTTTAGTTTGACAGCATCAGTACTGTTGTGATTGACTGCCTTAGTTATTCTGGTGACAACAATAGTAATTAAGATGCTGTTTATGTTGGTGGTAGAAGCATGTTAATAGAGTGGCACAATGGTCCAGTCTCTGAACTTTCACGACACTCAAAATTTCAAGCACTGGGCTCAAAAAATCTCATGCTTGTTGAGGGAAATAGAACACTTGTAATCACATTTTCAAGCTCATTCCCAAACAATGTGAGATTTTACATACAGATATCACCAAGCTTTAGTTTCACAGCACCACTCCTGTATACTAGCAATTTACCCATGAAGCCTCCTGGTAACTCATTCAAACTACATGTCTTCTCCTTAGCATGTATACTCAAGCTTTCGTTTACCTGAAATTGCTCATCTGCTGTTGTTGCTGACAACCGCTTCTTCATAGGCATTGTTGGTGGTAACTAAAGAAAAAACATGCTTGGTTCCAGATTTTCCTCCTGCAAACCAACCATTCAGCAGAAAGTATTTACAAAGAAACTAGGCATGCAGTCGTATTTACTATTTTAACTTGTTAGGTTTACAAACCATTAGACCAAGCTCTTCGGCTGGGTTCATGGAACTTTCGTTATAATATATGGTTTCGGAAGCCTCCTCATCAAGAATTTCTACTCTACAAGTCATAGAAACAAGTTCGATGCAGTCCTTTAGTTTAGCAACGCAATGCAAATTTCCTCATGGTATTCTGTGAAACATCAAACTCAAGAAAAAGAAATGACTCGAAACAAACATCTATAAGTCATAATTCAGTCGTGTAAATGGCAATACCCAATTCATTTTAAAGCAGGCACAATATGAATTAATATCCTATTATTCTTGGTTAAGTTCTTTTCCTTAGAGCACACCTGGACTTCCTGAATATGGTCTCCTACGAGGAAGAGTCACAGGATAATAACTGCAATAATCCTGCAGTATTGAAATAGAATCAAAATGAGATAAATTGAGAGAGAAGAGATAATTAAATGAATTAAAAGGAAATTCAATTTGAGAATAATTATGTGACGCGTTTTGAATCTGGATTCCTGACAATCGCTAAACACCACAGACCATCGCGAGAGAGTCTTACCTTTTCTTATATCAAATCATTTCTTTTTATTATTTGGAACATTATCAAAAATCCATAATCAATTCATCTATAATACATATCAATTATAAAAATTAATTTTATTTAAGTTGAATAAATAGAAACATTTACGTAAACTATTTGGTTTACAAATATATTACAAAATTTAATTAAATATATATCTAGTGAAAACAAAATACATTGGGGAGTCTAGAGAAAACCTATATAGAGTGTCGAAAGCCCTTAACAGCTATCACTAATCTGGGTAGTAGTAATCTTGCTAACTTAAAAGTGTAAGGGTAAGAGGTGAGTCTGCCAATAGACACATATATATATACATGCACACGAAATTCAGATATTGAGATATACTTTAATCATATACTCAAAAGTGTATATATATATATATATATTATTGTTTATTTAAATCAATAATAAAAAATTGTTTGATTGGTTTGCAAATATTTTTAAATAACTAATCGGGTTGGCCATTCATTCTTGACACGCTACCTTAGTTGAGAATAAAATCGTAATTATCAGTAAGTATTTCATGTATAAATCATATGAAATAAAGTTTTATCAATTATAAAACCATTTTTTCATAGTTTTTGAAATCATTCATTTTTTTGTAAAAACATGCATATTTAAAAACATAAACCCGTCTTATTAATGTTGGCCTCGAGTAGTAACTTAGTGATATGAGTGACTGTCCTCATAATCCATTAAATCCAAGATAACCCTATCAAGCTGCCAAGACTTTCTATAGGGTATCTATAATCTAACATACGTGCGTTTGATAGACAATGAGTTTTCTATGGCTTCTCTCCCTTATACCAGCCTCTCTGCGGCTTTAATTATCTATTCGACCTCTCAACAAGTCCGTCTTTAGGCTACCTTCCTGTATATACAGTAGATGAACAGGTCTACTGATTATATAATAATATCTGACCTTACTGGCCTCATCACAAATATACACGCATAAAACAAATTATTTTCAAACAATGACTTTAAATCATATAAAACAAAGTCGACCTTCTCGGTTATCTTAGCATGTATATATAACAAGTTTTTTTTATCAGCAGACCAAATAAGTAAAATATCCCAATATCATGCAATTCATATGAGACAATTTCATTTCAAATTTTACACTTTAATTGTAAAACGACTTGTACAACACACAAGCATACATATATGTATTACACATATATTTACATATTCATGTATGTATAAATTTACTCACTACAAGGAGAGGGTAATCACTCCCACTAAGGGTCCTCGTGCCCACTCGGTTTTTGTTCCGGGTTCCCGGAACTTAATGCCACACATGCATATAATAATAAATTATACGATTTCAAATAGTTAAATATGTATGTACTAAATACAATGTTTGTAGAAAATATGTTTACAAACTCCTTAATTGATACATATCACTTCACGAGACTTAACTAACGATGATCATTTATCCGATTTTCAATAATGAAATCTTATAACTAACTTATTCTAATTCATATCAAGCCATATTTTCGCCACAATACTTTAATTAACACTAATTAATATCATTTAACATTTTCTATGCTAGAATTATTAAAATCCTCAATTATTCAATACTCATTATATTCATATCATGAGCTGATTTAGGTACTTAAGCCTTGTTAATATATTAACTAATCATGAACAATACATGTGTAAAACTGAAAGTCATTACAATAATTATTTTATTCTTATGTTCGAAGAATATGATTTACAAATTAAAACTAGTAATTAAATGTGACAATTTTTTACATGACCTATTAACTTGATATGAACACGATACGAAATTTGTAGGTTTGGGTTGATATAAAATAACACAATTAATAATCATGTCAAATTCGTGTTTAGAATTATTGACTGGTGAACTCATTTATGATAAAATTAACTATTCTAGTAATCATATTATACTAACTTATTTATGATTTAATAAATTTGTTTATATATATATATATTTTAAAAGTTGTTATATTTATTCATTTTAAAAGATATTTAATTACATTTAGAATAAAATTGATTTGCTATTAAAATGATGGTACCATAAATATTATATATATATATATATTAAACGGTAACACGATTACAATCATTTTAATAGTTTAATAATCGTGTTGAATTAGAATTTTTACTTTTTAACATGATTATTAAATGAGTTGAGTTCAAATTGACATTTATTTGATACGATACGAATATAACGCAACGCAAATAAGATACGAGAATCCGAATTATTACCTAGCTAGTAATCCACCAAAGTCCATTGGTTTTGAAACCTAGTCATGGTTCCACCTATCCATGGCTCTTGGTATCCTTTCTCCTGCCTCAGGCCTGAGGTGTAGGCACCACCTGCAGAATCATTGTCATAAGTGTAATGCAGCGAAAGTATCTTAGTACCAGCTAACTAAACAGAGTGTGTATTTAAGGACAACATACCATTTCCAGCCCTCAGTTACTGCTACTCCCCTCTTTGGGAATACCATATGATTTTATAAAAGTTGACGCACCTCCATGACCAAATGCAATTTGTGATGGTGCAACTACATATTTGAAGACGAGAATTAAAAGAATCAAAATTCATCTTCCTGAAGCACATTAATGAGAGATATACATAATGTGATTATGATCAAATTGCTTTTCAGTGAAATTTTCAATAGAACAGAAATAGTAACTGGTCCGTTATTAATGCCAAATTTCCAGGAATTACTTATCATCAATTGATTAAATGGATACCAAAATAAGACATGAACTGGAAGCCATAGATCCAATTCATCTAAATTTAAGCTACTATCAATAAATCACCCTTTATAATTAGGTACTTGCATTAAGAATCCTAGATTAAGTACTAAATTTGACAAACCAAATATATAAGGCTTGAAAACACAGGGCAAAGAGAGGCAAATTCCAAACGAGGATGCATAACAATATCTCAAAGACTGAAGTATATTATATCATCGGATAAGCAAACATTTGGTCCTTGCAGTAGCAAATGACAGCATAAAAATTATCAAATAGACTGGACATGACTAACCTTTCCCTAGACGAAAAAGGATATATACGTTAAATAAATAGTGATGTCGTAGAATTACTAATGTTTGGACAAACTTTACAGAGAATTACTTAGTTGATTAACAGACATTTGGAAAACTCCAATTGCTAACTTGTAGCAGATAAAAAAACCACAAGTATAACACTTAAAAACATATATATGTAGAAAGCAAGATATTTGACTTGAAAGTTGAATCTAATAGTCAAAATGTAGCTTGAGGTAGAGAATTACCCTTTTTTCAACTTAAGGCTTTCCCTTCACAGCACCTTGCTAAGGAAGAAGAAGAGAATTAAAATATAATAACATCAAACACAAAAGAATTAAACTTAGATAAATAATGACTAAAAAAATAGATTGATACATTTGCATTACAATGTTGCAGCAAATCCATGACCTGGAAAGCATCAGCATTTTCAACCACTTCACTGCAAACAGCATATGCTGATGGGACCAAAAGGAAATCACAACAAGAAATGGCATCCGCAATGCTAGAGAACAAAATGAAATGTACGTTTTAACGTCAGCCTTTGGTATCCAGTGAGGAGGAGATTTTGGCTTATATTTCATCTACGGCAGCTCAAACACAATTCATCAGAAAATTTAAAAAATTATTGATCTATTTGTGTAGCTCAAGTATATAAAGTGAGGGTATGAAAACAAACCTTTCTGATGTCTTTTGTGGTGCTCTTAGAAGGTCCTGCCTCTATCTGAATTGAATAAAAGTCTTCAAATAAAAGGAGAGAACAAATGTAATAATTAGTCAATCCATTACTAGATGATCAACAGATAAGCTTTAGGCTAGAAATTGCAAGGCCAAAGTTTGGTCAAAGGGATGTGCCATGGCTATTATCAAATCTTTAAATTCTCAACGTATTCGCAAGGCTCATATGGCATAGCTCACAATTGGGGTGCAACTAAAAAGCCACAATGCAGCATACATTGCTACACACTGAACACATTCATAAGTAGGAATCCAAATAGTCTTAGAAAATTCAAGATTCTGTGAGAATGAGATTAATTTTATGATTGAAATACGACTTTTAAATTGCTACTTCATCTTGATACATGAAATTTAAGTCATAGGTCAATAATTAGAAGGAGTAACTGACCGACCATTCTCAAAATTACAATGCACCTCCTGAAAAAGTAGTTACACCTTTAGTACATTACGTAACCTTATCTTTTCACAATGTCAAACATCAAACAACCATAGTTGAAAAGAAGCATCAGCTCTGCAGAAAGCAATGCCGTCCTAACCAGAAAGTGTTATTTTATTTTTTGAACATAGATAGCTAATATGCTTGCTGACATGGTTCTTTACGGTCAGTCAAAGTTCTCTATCTCTATCAGTGACAGACGGATTAAAATTTTAATCTAATTCAATTGCAAAGAATGATACAAAGTAAAGCATTGAAGTATATCCATGGGCTTATCAATTCATGTATGTAAAAAAGCAACGTTTCAAAAGAATTTATTGAGAAAGTGAAAGTGGTGGAGTCTAGCCTTATAAAAGGTTTTTATTTATTTATTTATTATTATTTAGAAATGGTTCAATTATATTTATCATCCAACTTAAATTTTGATCAAAACACACCCTTCATATTCATTTTACCCTAATTGTTTTCATATCCCTCCCAAACAAAAGAACCAATTTCATCGCCCCTCAACTCTCGAAAAATATCCCATTTCGGCTCTAATCTAGACAAATTTCGTCAAATTTTGCATTCTAAAAACAGTGTAATCAACTAGAGAATTATGCAACGCTCAGAATAATTGGTACGTTTTCTTGAACTCATCTGTGAAATGTGTGATTTGAGGCATATACTTTATTTTGTGTGTGCTTATAGGTTGTTGATGTAGATTGAAATGAATTATATTTAGGAGTGTTAATTTTTGGATATGTGTAGGTTTGAAATTTTTGAATATGCCCATATTATAAGAGAGATTTTGCTGAAATTTTTTTAACTTGAAATTTTTTTCATTATTTTTTTAAAAATATGGATATATGAGGCAATCCCTATTTATCAGGGAAAGTATGACTACAAAACAAATGACGAACTGCCTCATATACTGAGATGGGTAACAAAAAAAAATGGTCACCACAACGACATTAATAAAATAATTTTTGCAAATACAAATGTAAGTATATGTTAATTATTTAATTTATTTTATAATTAACTTAATTTGACACGCAGTCTAATGTTAAGTGAAATGGTCTTTGTTTGTGTAGCCTTTTCCACTCCTCGAGCTAGCTCTTGCATATGCGAAAAGCCTCATCCCTTACATTGTGTAATTGCAGTCTATCAGGATAACATATGGAGCATACAAGGGCAACATTACATTATCTCCTTTCGCACTTGCATAAGAGGCGACTATTCCTATATATAATAACAATCTGGGAGCAAATAAGATAGATTTAAGTATTATTTTATTTCATTTTCACATAATTGCATAGAGGGCATCGATTGGGGTTAGGAAGTTATGCGATATGTCATGGGAGAGATATTACCATCTGAGGACATCGCAGAGGGACCAAAACCCTGGTATGACGTAAACATTGTATATGCCCCTGTCAATGTGAACCAAAAGCACTAGATCGTAGCTGCAGTTGACCTACTGAGGCATCGGATCAACGTTTACAATTTATTTATCTTAGCGACTTATGATGACTTTATCGTGACCCACCTTCAGTGTCTATTTAAGCTTTTACCATTTTTACTATGACAGACCAGATTTTATGCTGTTAGGCCAGAGGTGTCTGTTGACGAGTCGTCATTTGTCACGAGTACATTGTACGAAGGTGTTCCGTAATAGGATACTTACCGGGGTGATTGTGGTGTTTTTCTATGTAAATACATTGAGTATTTGGGACATTAGCATGTTTAGATTTTAGGCCATTAGATGCATAACATTTGAGGAAAATGATGACCTTTAGTTTATAGTGTTAATAGTTATTTTAGTTTGTACAGACACATTATATTTATGAGATCATTATATTCATTTTTTTATAATATTTGAATCATAAGTAATTGAAAAACTTCATAGTCCAAATTATAGTTTAAACATAAATTACATTTAAATCACAAACAACTGTAAAACATCAATGTCCAAATTATAGTTCCAACGTAAATTATATTTAAATCACAAGTAACTGAAAAACTTTACAGTCCAAATTACAATTCAAACACAAATTATATTTAAATCACAAGTAACTGAAAACATTCACAGTCCAAATTATAGTTCAACACAAATTATCAAATTTGAATTACAAGTAATTGGAAAACTTCATAGTCCTTATTATAGTTTAAACATAAATTATATAATTTGAATCACAAGTAATTGAAAAACTTCACATTCCTTATTACAGTTTAAACATAAATTATCTAATTTGGATGCAATGGTATGGGGTTCTTGTAATTTTTTCGGTAATGTCCATATTGATTACACCTATAACACCTTCTCAGTGGTACATCTTCGCTAGCAGAAGATCTTCTTTATACCCAAAGTAAGCCTGACTCTAGACGCTGAATAGGTGGCAATAAAATTGATCCTCATAGCTCATTTGGAACAAGCCAATCCGCCCGATGTCCAACAAGTTGGATTAGATCTGAATAAGCGAGAACAAGTATGTTCGTAGCGTAATAATGATAATAAAGTTGGAAATGCTGAAATCGTTTGTGTCAGCACACAGTTAATGCATATGCACATGGAAGTTGATATATATTAAATTTTCTGCACGTACATGTCTTACTGCTTAGGTCCACAACCGTATCTCTTTCTCCTTCCTTCATGCAGTACTTAAACCGATAAACTAGCTACACTATCATATTTCTGGCCGCTTTTGTCCGTTTAGTAATTTTTCCTAAGTCCATTTTATGATAGGAGTTTCCATCTCGCAAGCCTCATTTCTCCTCTCGTAGAACCATCTTTGCATTAAATTTCTTTAGTTCTCCATTAATGAGGTAATAAGAAGTGTACATGCATGCTGTAAGATTACATTAAGACATTCAATAATGTTGATGGTTATTATATTATACATTTTGCCACTAAAATGTGTTTTAACCCATCTATGACTTCTATTTCTTCTTTTAAATATTTGACTGCTTTAGGGCTAATACGTCTCAACTTTGACATTTGATCATTGAAATCGTTAATATAATATACTTTTATAACAATAAAATTGGCCTTCATAAATTTCTCAATTTCGATTTTCTTCATTGTATTAAACTTCGCACGTACGTTTTTTAAAACATGATAATAACAAATCTCTTGCATAGCTTCAGGAAAAATGGTATGCACTGCTTTCTGAATACTTGCATGGCGATAAAAAATGAATACCAAATCTTGTACCTCCCCAATAATTCCTCGCAGTTTTTACAAAAACCACTGCCACGAGTTAAAATTTTCATTATTTCCAATACCAAAAGCCAATGAGAATATTTAATCATTCTCATTTATACAGGCTACCGCAAATAGTGTGTCATAATATTTTTATTTGAAAAATGTGCTGTCAACTACAATCACTGGTCTAATTGAAGGTCGAAACTTATTGATACAACCACCGAACACCATAAAAAATATTTAAAATAGTTATCAGAATCATTTTCTATATTCGTGATAGTAATAGTATTGGTAGACTACTGTACATTACAATATAATAATAATAAATTATATGAATCTACAGGATCGCTACAAACTAAAGTAAGTGCTACTTCTCTCGCACGTCAAACCTTTGCATATGATACAACCACCCCATATTCACTTTGAATGTTAATTTGAATATTTTTTTGGTATGTACAATCAGTTGCAGTCTGTAAATTTATCATTTATAAGCTCACCAATAAGCTAAGAACTTGCTTGACAATGTCCATCAAACAGTTAGTCTGAAAAACACGTGTACACCTCATCAATCCGCCTCACTTACAATTACGTGTTCTCATACAACAATGTTGTTCGGACTCGCCATTTTCACCTTTTATTAATACATTTAGCCTCAAAATGGTTCGATATAGATCGAAAAATTCTGATATGAAAGTTTTATTTAATTGCAATGACACTCAAATCATAGTGCAATTTCTCTTTATTTTCATACAAATTTCTAACCACTATTAAACTATATGTGGAACTCAGGAAACAATTTGTTAGGAAAGTCACTAATGCAGGAATTGGAGGCAAACACTGAAGCGGATCATAGTACGAGGGACCAGCTTCTTCATAAGTACCAAAAGACACTCTAATATTAGGAGGAACTCTTACATTGTGAGGTGATTGATCATTAAAAGCTCCGTGCCTTAAGTTTTCGTGGATATCATTTATGTTAGGTATTTAAAATATCTCATTATTATCTAAACCTTACTCATACCCACCTTCATAATAGTTATATGTACCATCTTCAGTATATTATATTACAGAGTATGATGCATTCATATTGGTAGCAGAAAGCGCAAAACTAACTTGGTTACTGCTACTTGAAGAAGCAAACAGATTTGTAAAATTTGTTCGTAGTCGTCACATGGACGGTTTTACATACTGTACAAAGGGCAGTTGTATTGTGGAAGTAACTTCTCTATGATCAAATGTAACAAAAAAAAGGCGTAAACCACCCAAACATTTATTCTTAATTATTAACTCCAATGAAAAAGGCAACCTCTCTATCATTTTTTATATTAGATGGACGTGAACTAAATGATGTTGAAAGTAAAGAATATCTGTATGTTGCTCTTATTTTAATATTAAACTCGGCTGAATTTACTCGAAATAAAGAATACAATTGATTAATGAGTTCTAGATACTTTACATTCTAATCAACGGATAAACCAAACATTTTGCCGTCATTATAGATCTTATTACCATCTATTGAACTATCTTATAACCCTCCAGAAACAATCAATAAGTAAATATCTACCATCTATAAGCAAAAGATAACAATTATCATAAATAAATATTATGAAAAAAAAAAAACAAACAACATCCAAGAAATTACTCGACATTTTTTATCGTCCCCCTACATTTTTTGTTAGTCCTTGACTTTTTTGTTGTCCCTCGACATTATTCATCGAGGGGTAACAAAAAACGTCGAGGGAAGATAAAAAAGGTCAAGGGACAAAAAATGTCGAGGGGCAACAAAAAACATCGAAGGGCGACAAAAAACATCGAAGGACGACAAAAAACATCGAGAGGCGATAAAAAAAGGTCAAGAAGACATTGTTCCTCCTCTTCTCCGAAATATCAAAAAGTATTTTTGTGTAAGGAACTAGCATATCACATTAAAAGTGAAATAAAACTAGCCTAATTATAATTTTTAATCTCTAACAATCATTAACTAAGCCAAAATCAATATAATGATAACAAAAAAATGATATCACAAAGCGTACTACTAATTCATATTTGTTGAATACAATATAGTATTTGTTTTATTTAGTTATTCTAGTTGTTGTAATTGGAATCCGGTTTCAATACTTACAAAAAATCATCTTCGTTTATTAATGTGATTGGACAATAATTTCACATTTACTATTTTTATCTCCAAAACGTAATACACTTATACAAATACAAAAAAAATGAAGAGTAGGGATAAAATGGGTATAAAGAGTGTATTTTAACAATAAATATAATTAGATTAAAAAAATTGAGCCATTTATGTAAAAATGAAAACCCTTTTAAAATTTCAACAAGGGCCAAAACAATAGTGATTGCGTTGGTGTAATAAGTTTTGAAATCGCCCACCAGAACTTGCGTTTTATATTGCTATGCTATGCTTGCGTTTTATATTGCTATGCCATTAGTCGTGCTATTTCAAAACTACCTCCCCTCAAATTTGAAAAAAATCACTCTTAATCAAAAAAGTTTATTGATTAATTTGATTTTTTTTTTTTACTGGTAAAAGTAAGAAATTAAGCAATTAATTCTCTCAATTTCCATCACAATCAACTACGAAGAATAATTTTTTTGCCATTAAAATATTTTTTTTTATTTGTACCAACTTTAGAAAAGGATTTTTTAAGATAGATTTTGCTTATTTATACCCACTCTTTCTAATCAATTTGTATTAAGAGGCGTAAATCCTCTTTATTTTGCAGGAAAACACAATTCAAAAATCGTTTTCTAAAACCAAAAAAAAAAGAAATAAAAAATCTCAAGTCTTTTTCTTAATTAACAATAGGCCAAACCGAGTTATTACCTTTGGGACCATTTCAGATGCTCTTAGTTTAAAGTCCAAGAAAGAATATAACTCAAGCAATGCATGTAGTGAACAACAGATACCAGATTCTTCTTTACTTCCAAGTGATAAAAAGAGCCGTTCTTACAATTAACATACATGACAAAAAGGTTAGCTTCACTTCCTAATTTCTCATTGATTGCACACTTTGCACAGATGCTATTAGCTGAGCCATAACAGTAGCATACTGAACAGCTGTGTGTTGCGAACTATAGTGGTCTGGGAGGCCATACTCCGTAAAATTAGGTTCCATGTGCATAAAATGACCCGGCAATGATCTTTTTAAGAGGGCTCCTTGCCATATCTCTAAAAACTCTTCCATGATTTGCCTAGATTTCTCAACTGAAGAAATGGGACGGTACTCCACCTGCAAATAAACAATCAGCTTCAATAGAATGAATTACCAATCACTGGCATGAAAATCTTTGTGCCTGAAGTTCAAGCATCCAAATAATTGTTAGAGTAGCACTTATGAAAATGGGGATTAAAAAGTGGTAGTTTTTTCCCCCTCATTTCCTATGGACATGGAACAGCAATCTAAATGCTAAGAAATTTCTAGATTTTAGATGATATAAAAGTTTTCTGTAAAACAGAAAAAACTAGTGACCATTCCTTCACCCTGGTGCAATATGAGCAATCACTTGAAATCGGCTTAGAAGACAGATTTAGTACATATATTGATTGTTTTCTAGCGCAAAAAGCCTTAACACTTAATCAAAAAGAACGAGAGACTCTTCTATTTGGCATATAATGTTGGTGATGATGAAGTACATATATGGTAACATGATCAAATGTCAAACCTATTTGTTAACTGGAGTAGAAGTTAATATCAACTTCTGCTGTTAATCTGATTACTCTAACCAAAGTTGTTAAATAGACAAAATTTATCACACATTACCAACAAAAATGATACTGCATTTGAATGATTAAAACACTGAAAAGTTTATACTGCACAAATGGAATTTCCTTTGAGCTTCATAAGGCGAGAAGATCCAAAACTTCTACAGGTCCAAACAGAAAACATAACTTATACATGCACACCGGCACAAAAGCAAACAAATAAGATATATATATATATATATATATATATATAAACTTAACTGCAGTATGCATCAAATTCGTGAGTCAAAAGAATCAAATAGCACAATAGATATAATTGCAATTGAAAATGTGTACAAGTTGGGGAACCTCCATGACTATTCCTCTCAAATTTTCAGAATGAGTAGGTACAACCTTCCCCACTCTCAATTGAAAATCACCCAGTTGATACTGAAAACCCTGCATAAACCGTCACGCGGTAAAACTCAATACAAGCAAATTCTGCGGCAATTCAACTTGTAAATCTCAAAAAAAGAGCATAAATACAACCTCAAAGTTAAGTGCCACCCTCATTTTGTAAGACTGCAACTTTTCCATTATAGTCTGAATGGACGAATCGGATTCTAGAACGATCCGCTGAGCCCGTATTACGAAATAATACTTGTTTGGCTGCTCTGGAATGAGAATCCCCAGAAAATCGCGCGGGAATTCCACTGCTAGTGACTGGTCTGATGTGTGTGTTAATCAAATCAATAATTAAAAAGTTTTTAATAATATGAATTGTGAGAAAATCAATGAACTAAAAAGAACCTCGGAGCATCGGTTTGTAGAAGGTGAGAGTAGCTTTCCATCGTCCTTCCTTGACGCCGTTGATGCTCTCAACGCACTGTGTGACTTCGTTTAGGATTTGACTGCTCACGTTTGTTCCTGCATTCGGCTGCCAATGCAAAACCCTAGAATTTTTTTTTTTTTTAATGTCATGAAAAAATTTCCGATGCATGTATATGATTTTTTTTTTTATAAAAAATATTTTCCTTTTACCATTTAATCGGCATCGTGTTCGCTGGTGTCACTGACACTGACTTTTTGCAAAACCAGAGACGGAGTTTTCTTGTAGCTGACTTGCATTTGCACCTTGCAGAAGGTACCACTACATACATCCTATAAAGACGGCGTCGTTTGGAGTGCTTTTTATTTTTTTTGGTGCCCGAAGACCATGTAACAAGAAATATTTCAAGTTTTAATAATTTGATGTGTTTGAGTCAGGTCGAGTAGTCTACTAAGAACTTGAAAGTTAGGAAATTGGCATTGGTTAACAATTATAACCATCTTCGTTATCATTATGAAGATTAATTTTTTTTCGATTGACTTTGTTAACCATATCAATTGGAGTTTCTGCTCTCTTATATAATTGCCACACGTCATCACTATCAACCTTTATGCATTTCTTCGTATCATTCCATTCAAAACCATTATTATTCAATATATCAAATATCACCTCATATTATTTCTTCTATTTTCCCATCTTTGAGTTAGTGTGTGGAAAAGCCATTAAATCACAATATGGTAACATTTGTGCCTAATTTGAAGGTACGATTGTCATCACACGACAACGTCCTGCCACTATCTCATCCAATATGATTAATAATGCTTCTTCTTCATTTGTGTCCATATTTGCCTGCTTTCTTTTGTCTTGTTTATTTGAGTGGTCTGGCTTGAATCTCCTTCGTCCATCCCTAAAAAATAAATTTAGTTAAATAGTTAAAGCATTATGTTAATTATAAATTAAAGTTAAAAACTGAAAAATAAACACAAAAATAAATTATTTACTGAAATAATATAACAAGTCACAAGAAAAAAAAAAAAGAAAAAAAAGGAGGGTGATTGTTGATAGGATACAGGTTTGAACTATTATATGTAATTAATTTTAGGGTATGCATACTCGGGCATTCTCTTTTATGGGGAAAAAAAATTGAGAGAAAAAGATAATGAGGAATACTACCTACTATTACCACACCCTCTGATACAGAACAAATGTCTTTCATTCCTTTCTAAAGTTTGGTCTGTGTTTCGAGCAAGCCTTTTGTATTTTTTTGTTTTCAATTTAATAATTATTCGTATGCGCGAATCTAATGATTATTTACATGTCAATTGCAATTAGAAGCTTGTGTGATATTTTGTTTCGTGATGCATGGGGTAGTGAAGAGAAAATATTGTACTAATAATGATCGTTAGCTTGGAATAGTTGTACTGAAATCAAAAGTTTTCACTTCTCTTATCAAAATTAAGCTTCTCATTGTAGTAGCCACCCGAAAATAATACCTTTAACTTTCAATCAACGCAAGACAGAGTAATTTATTTGTCTTCCTACTGGGGATCAATTCTGGAGCATTGGTGTAAAACTAACGGACTTCAAACTTAATGTTACAATTACAAATAATCCATGGCCATTATATATTTTATATTATCTAGTAACAAAAATATATTCCTCACAAGTCATAATCACACAAAAGTTCAATAATCATTACCATATTAATATACTATTCTGACAATACAAAAAAAAAAAAAATAATAATGATAATAATAAGCATAAGCAAATACATTATTCTGATTCTCAAACAAAACTTCCATAAACTGCACTCGGAGAAAAGAAAAATAAAATTTAATGAAATCAAATAAATAAGCTTATTCATTATTACAATGTAACAGCCAAGACAAATAATTATAAGAGGCGAAACAAAGCAGACTATGAATGGAAACACTCTTCTAACTCTTTATTTCTTTCTCTAAATCTTGCTCTTAATAAATAAAAAAACATTAATGTCAAATAAAATTCTTAAATCGAATGAATGGAATTGAATAGAATTACGGGGAAGAAGAGCAAACTACGATTGGAATTGAAGAATCGCGTAAATCATTCTGATTTTGAAAGTTTTCTATTCTAGGAATTTTCTATTTGTTGAGAAAAAAAGGAAGCAGAGAGATGAAGATTTTGGTTGAGGGAGTGGCAAAAGACGAAAGAAAATAGACGCCGATTTTTTTTTTTTTTTTTGTTAAAAAATTAATGCAGCGCAGCAAAGACTGTACATTATTTTGATATATAATGTTAACATTAATTTTATTTTGATATATAATGCAGTACAGGATAAGGTAAAATTATTACTAAATATTATATATATATATATATATATATATTTATATATAATAACCGGTCTAGACTTTTTGGGCAGTCCAGACTAACACAAGAGTTAAGTTATTTTTTAAAATAAAAAGTATGAGAATTGATATTTTACATGTACAACATTTATAAATTTTAAAGGTTAAAAAATATAAATAAAATATTATTTATTTATACTTATTAACGAAAGGCATGTTAACATTAATTTTATTGTAATTTATGATGTTATAAAAAAATTTTAAAAAAAAATTATACAACTATCTTTGATGAAATAATACCTTTAAATAATACAAATGATTTACATTCATGAAAGTTAATAAGTAAAATCGAAAAAAAAAAAAAAAGAGTCCATGAAATAATTACATACACTTTTTAAAAATAATAAAAAAGGTAATATGTTTTACTTTAGTATGAATTCAAAATTATGAATCAATTAAGGTTTTGTAATTGTCATAATTTTTGGAGAGTCAAAAACATTATTAAAAATTTATAAGCGGTTATCCAAATGTTTGGCATAAAAAAGAAAAAAGAAAAGAATGTTTTTGAATTCCAATTAGCATATGAAGTGCCTTTTAAGCAAAACACATAATTAGGTGCAATTTTTTATTAATCATATATAGTGTTTTCTCATATAACACTTGAAAATTAAAATTGAATTAATTTTTTAATTCCTAAAATATTCTTAAAGAGTAACTTTTCTTTAATGAAGTGCACATTTATTTCGATGTGTTTTGACCTTCCATGAATGACTAGATTACTAGTAAGGGAGATTGCATTGACATTATCACACCATAGAACTAGAACACGAAGGAGTTTGAGATTCAATTTAGTTAGAAGGAAGCATAATCATGTTATTTCAATAGTAGCAAGTGCCAATGATTTATACTTAGATT
This sequence comes from Cedrela odorata, assembly GCA_035584115.1. Lineage (NCBI taxonomy): Eukaryota > Viridiplantae > Streptophyta > Magnoliopsida > Sapindales > Meliaceae > Cedrela > Cedrela odorata. The sequence continues at coordinate 6,338,930 of JAXCLQ010000013.1, read as the reverse complement.
TTGTACTCGACCTAGCTACCACCTTCTGCTTCCTTGAGCTCTAAGTCACTAGGTTTCCAATAAGAAATATACCAAAGCTATTCATAGACTTTCTGCCATCTTTGTCAGCTGCCCTATCAACATCAGCAAACCCAACTAACTCCATTCTCCCACTTACTATATTTATAATTTGGGATTTGAAGTTTCTTACAGATACCTCATAATCTTCTTACATTCTAGCCAGTATGTCTATCTTGGAGATTCCATAAATTGACTTAGTTTGCTCACTGTATAGGGTAACATCCTTGAATTCAATGCATCTTTCTCTTGTATAATAGTCACATGTGCTCATTGGTGACGAATTCTCCTTACATCCTGTCTTTTTTACATTCTTAAGAAGATCTTGAACGTATTTAATTTGACTCAAATGCATTTCATATCGGTCTTTTTTAATCTCAATTCCAAGGAAGTAGATGAGAGAGCCAAGAACTTTTAAGGAAAATGTGTCATCGATTCTTTGAATTATGTTATGTACTAGCTTCTATTGACTTTCTGTGATGAGTGGAAATTGTGTTTGATGTTCATTCTAATTTTGATTTTGAGAAGTTGGTAAGTTGCATGTTGAGTGTGTTATGATGCTCTAATATATGCGTCATTGGAAGATTGTGGGAATGCTTAAGCTACTACTATTAGAGTGACATGAGAAGATGCTGCATCTGTTTCATGTAAAGGAGTAAAGAGTTCAGGAATTGTTACGAGTTGTGAGTAGTTAAAGAGGTTTTGATCTTTTGAAGTGTCTTATTTGACATTAACGAATGATTAATATGATTTTCATGAAAAATTTTTCTCTAAAAACCACATGCCTAGTAATGAACACCCTACTTGAATTGTTTATACATCTATAGCTTTGTATTTAGGACTATAGCCTATGGATATGCATTTTTTGTGTGATATTGAAGCTTCTATTTGTTGTAATGCCTTATGTAGGGAAAGCATGCAAATTCAAAAGTCTTTAAGAATGAATAGACTAGTAATTTACTGAAAAGTTTTTTAAATGGGGAAATGTCATTTAGAAATTGTATAGGCATTTTATTGATTAAGAAAACTGAAGTTTGTAAAGCTTTCCACCATAAATTCAAAGGCAAACCAATTTTTACAAGGAGAGTGAGATATGTTTATGTGATGTGTCTGTAGTTTCTCTTAACTCTCCAATTTTGGTGATTTATGTGTGGACATGTATGAACTCACCTCCCATATCAATTTTGTAACATCCCCCAAATCGAAGGTGTTACCAACAAGTGATAGGTCTGTCCCACCACTGCAAGCCTTATATAACCTACTATACATGTACGCTCAAACAATTCCATGTAAAATAAACACAGCTCAGCTACTTAAGGGCGTCATGCTGCTATTAAAAATATATACATCTAAAATATTTACCATATATCCCAAAATAAAGCTGACTATACATCTGTCAGACTATATACATGTAACCAAATCCAACAACAATCCACATTATGTGACAATACAAAAATGAAACTGCAAATCTTGTTATGAGATGGATCCGATACCCTGGTGACTGCGATCAGTGACCTTTCTTCCAAATTGTGTCTCCAAGACGTTGTGTCTACTCACCAAACTAAGGGGTTTTGTAAAACTGGAAGGTGACAGGGGTGAGTTTAATAAGACTCAGTGAATGGATGCTACACACAAACATCATTGCATGTACATACATCTATATCTTGCCATCACTTGCATATTCATATGAAATATATGTAACAGTTATATGCATTTAAACGGAAATACTTTTTAATGTATCAACACAGAATTTTATCATACATCATTCAACAACATATTGGTGTTCAAGGGCGTTACATATCGCCGTCCCCTCAAACATTCAAATGAATACATCAGTGCCTTGAGGTGTTACGTATCACCATCCCCCAAGACACTAAGAAATGCCGGTGTTTAAGGGTGTTACGTATCGTTGTCTCCCCAAACACAAAAATAACCTGCAGGTACCTTGGGGCCTTACATTCTGCTATTTCCTAAGTCATAAAACCAAAGATCAGGGGTGTTATATATCGTCGTCCCCTTGTTTCTAGTCCACAACAATAATACACACAACATTTCACAATATCAATACATTCACCCTTCTTCATTATATGTCATCACACATTATACTAAGTTTATCATACATAAAAATTGGCAAGTCAACACAAACTGTCATCTTTACAGCCAATATACAAACATACAATCACCACTTTCATAGAACCATATCAAAGTACATGTGAACAATTTCAATTAATTTATTTCATATACAATTTCAGTGCTGTTTTCACTTACACACATGAATATATATATATATATATATATATAAAACAAACACTCACTCAATCTAGGGTAGGGTCGATAGGCGTTCGACCTGACGATTTATAATGCATAATTTTTTGTTAAATTCTTTCATTGTAAACGAATAAGTATACAAAGGTATTACATATATGTAATCTGCCCTAAATAAAACTAAAATAGTTTAGCTCATTTCCGAAGTTTATATATTGTTCACTACACAACGAGCGATTTTAAACTTGCGGTGCGTCAAACCGGTAAGGTATCATAATCTAAGTTTCTCACGGATTCACATTTCGAGTCCAAACGCTCAAGTTATGACAAAATTTCGACACATTACTCAGTGTAACCGGCTGCAATAACTCAATAGAACCGCTCGGTTTCGACAATTTTTGGGACTACATCGCTCAACCTCTTGACCTAGTTTTTGGCTATGTTATGCCCCTATATGTCTAGTTTATGAGAAATTTTATTATTCCTCAATTCAAGATCCGAAACTTACTCAATTCCTGTTTTAATAGACTTTGTTTGGAAATTTCTTGCGATCGACACTTGCATGTTTTGTTCACGATTCCTCCCCATTCAACATTCTGCTTATGTACGTTACTCCAATTATGTCTTATAACACTTCCATTTTACATTTCTTTCAACTTGGAACACCCTTCAGGTGAACACACAACTACTGCCCACCGGTATCGTAAGTTTGTATTTCAATTTTTCGACAACACAACACATACATCATTAACACTTCTCAAACCCCTCAATTACATTCTTTACACACTCTTTTCACAACAATACCATCTCCCTCACAGCACACATTATCACAACTTTGATTCATGCATGTTTAACCATTTTGGCAATAATAATTTGCACAACACATATCACTTCACACATAAAACATTTTCTAACACATTTACAATCCAAGACTATCAATTCAATAAATGTGGCTTACCTTTTGCTTGCTGGAAAAGACCTTCCCTTGTTATATTTTACTCACTCACTCTCAGCCAAGGCTGCTTCTTCCATTCCTCTCATATTTTCGATCAAACCTCACCTTAATTCTCTAAATTTTTCGGCCAACACTTTGCTTACCTTGCTACAGACCAGCCACTCTCTTTCTCCTCCTAATTGCTGATAAATTTCAACCTTTTTTCAGCCGAAATCCTCCTCCTCTTAATTTGTTTAGCCAACTCCTTCTTTGCTTCACCAAATTCCTGTCACTTCAGCTCTTTAATTCGGCCAACAACACCTCTCTCTCACTTTTCTTTCACGGTTTTAAGCACTTTCTCATGGCTAAGCTTCCTTCTTCTTCTCTTAATTGATTTCAATTTGGAAAATTTTCACCCATGCAAATGAAATGCTTCTCTTCCCTTTCAGTTTGGCTCTCTTTCTCTCTCAGTTTGCTTTACCTTCCCTTGCTCTATCTCTCAATTTAGCAAGTCAACTCTTAAAACTAAAAATAAAAATCTAATGAATGAATTAACAAGGGGTTGGTTTATATATATATATATATACTTATAATAAGCTGGTTTTATGTTACATGGTTTTTACTTTAGGTTTAATTGTTTAATTAATTTAACTTGCATAATATCCATACAAACTTGTATTAATTTAACTTACTTGCTTGTTTAACTTGGCTCACTTAACATTCCTATTAATGTAAATTAATTTTCCACTTATACTATCATAAGCTTGTACTATTTATCATAAACTTGTGTTATTCTTCAAACAATGTTCAAAATTTTGTGACTTTATATCCTTCAATTATTTTACCACCCACATGTACTTATTATTTTATTTATTGTTATTATGGTAATAAATATGACCATGACAAGTTTGTAGGGTTATTATCCTTTTTTCTATTTGTTTTTCTATTTGATTTTTAAATTCAATAAAGAATTGTGTGGTTTGTGATTTTTTTTGAAGTGAAAATATCCTAGTGTATCTAGTAAAATCATCAACTATACTTAAGTAATATCTAAAATTGTTTCCTAAAGATACTAGAGTTAATTCCTAAAGGTCCGAGTGAAGAATTTCAAATAGCTTCATAATGCATGATTCCCTGATTTTAAATTTTATGATGTTTACCAAGTTGACAAGCTACACAAAAGTTGAATAACTGAATTTTATTAAATGAAATGTTCTTATGAGTAGATATTATTTTTCTAAGTGTTTGGTCACTAGGGTGGCCAAACCTTCTTTGAAGCACAACAAAAACATTCTCAAATTCAATGTTGCATTTAACTTTAGTTCTACTTGAAAGACTCATTACAAACTCTAAATGGTTATCCATGAGATCTCACAAGTTGAAGCAAATAAAGAAATAGTTGAAAAAAAGACTATATAGCCTATTTGGACTTTTGACTATATTGAAGTCAGTCTCCTTCATTCCTTTTAGCAAGTACAACCAATCTCTAGACATTCTTATCAATACAACCTTTTGCATTTGATATTTCACAACACATCTAAGATTGTTAAACTCAACAGAAAGATTGTTATTAGAGGTCAATTCTGAGATGTATATTCTTTGTAATTTCAGGAACATGTAGAATATGTTTTAGTTTAAAAGTGATTGAATTATTTGTGTACGTTTGATTGTGTCATATTTAAAGGATTTTAAGTTTCTTACTATTCCCTATAGTTAGATTCTTTTTACCTTTGTATTATGACTTCAAGAAAATGTTTCTTATGTTATTGGAGACATGGTTGGTGGCACCACTGTCTAGATACTAGCCACTTTCGTTGGGAGCCTATAGTGCTATGATATGTGCTGAGGTTTGATTCTGATTTTCTTGGATTTTAGGATCAAAATCCTAATTAAATCTATATCATGAAGCAGTGGCTAAGTGTCTTGCTTTGTTGCAAAATTGGCAAGTTAGTTTAGCTTAACTTCTTTCTTGATTACTTCTGTCTCTGGATTTGAAGTTTCATCTTCCTATTGTAGGTCATTTACCTTTATCTATTGGAGCTTAATTCTTCCTCTAGTTTTAGTTGTGTTGATGGTTTCTAATGGAAACATTGGCCTTAGTGTTCATGTTTCCAATCATATTGTTATTTTCCAGTTGATTATCAAAGATAAAAAGTTAAGCATGTGCATCTTCTAGTGAAAAAATACTCATTCTTGATGCAATTTTAGCAATTATTGAATTATATTAAATTCATAAACCATTTAAGATATGTTCCTTAAGGTCTTCTTCATCAACATTTTTCCCAGTCATAGCAAGAACATGAACCAAGCTTTTGATTTTTGTGTAATAATCAGTAATGTTCCTTGGCCCCTTCTTGATGCTTTGCATTTGATTCTTTAGTTGCATAATTCTTGCTTGACACTAAGATGAGAACATCTTTGTTACTACATCCTACAGGTCTTTTGAAGATGGTGATGCATAAAGATGAGTTATGGCTCTAATACCAAGTTGAGAAGTTTAAAGAGTAATGAACAAGCAACCAAAAATTGAAAGTGTTTCTATATTTTATCTTGTGTAAGTATTCACAGAGAAGCGACATACATACATAAATATATACATACATATATATATATATATATATATAAACATGCCTTGAAGAGTAAAGAAACTTTAAAGTAAGTACCTAAATCAATTTATACAATCAATGAGGTGAGTAATAAAACATAAAATATACAACTATGTGAAGTCCTTGAATTAGCTTTTCTTAATAAAACAGAGAGTGAAGGAGGTCTGCTTGTAGGTTAAGACAACGGAGCAGATTGTAGGTGATGCACTACACCTGTGCAGTGTGGCAGTTGCCTATATAGTGAAAAAGCCTATTCTGACTCAGGAGATAAGTTCTTCAAATTTTACCTATGAAATTAGCTCAATAGGTGAACTGGACAACTGAGGTCGCATGACAGGTGTTAGTTTATTTATTGGCTAATCTTTTAGTCGAGTTAGTCAAGGCTAAAAATTAACTAGGAAAATATATAGTAAGTATTGGGAAATAGAGATATTAGTATGCAAGAAGAGAAGAAAAAAAGGGAAATAGGATATCAAGAATATTTAATGGGTAATCTCAATCTAAGATTGAGGTTTAGAGTACTTGTTGTGTATTTTCTTTGTGGTGTTTGTCTTGCAAACTTATTGATCAATTAATAAAAAAAGCTCTCTTATCTAGCTTACTCCGTAAATGTAGGATTAAGAAGCAATGTTGAACCACATAAATCCTTCTTGTTGTGATTGATATCCATTATTTTTTTTTTCTAAATCATTAAAAATTAAAAGTTATCTTCAATTTCAACTTATGATTTGTTCTTAATTCATTTAGGTACTGAAGTTTCAATATTTTCAAAGTTATTTCTTTTTTAACAAGTTGTATAAGAGTTTGATTCTAAAATCGCTTTAACCAAGTTTGTTTTTGAGAAGTTCAATTATGAGAATGACTTTAACTTGTGGCACTTGAAGATGAGAGTACTCTTTGTTCATTGAGGACTTAAAAAAGCTCTTTAGGGTAAAGAGAATTGGCCTACAAACATAGATCTAAAGGTTAAGAAAGAGATTTTGTAGAAGGCACATGGTGAGATTATTATGAGTCTTGAAAATGAAAAATCTTGAAAGAAGTGAACAAATAAATGACAATTGAGAAAAGTTGGAATTAATCTACATGACAAAATTTTGGTCAATTTAGTGTACATGAAGAGGTTGTTGTATGCTTTAGCGATAGTCGTAGGAACTCAAATTAAAGATCATATATATATTCAATTAAGTTATTTTGACCTAGAGACTATAGATGTAAAAATTGACGATGAAGACCAAGCTTGTATACTACTAAGTTCATTGTCACCTTTTTATGAACACTTTGTGAAGAACTTAATATATAGAAAGACTTTTTAGAGTATGTGAAATGTTAAGGTAACTCTGAACTCAAATGAATTAGTCAAGAAAGGTGATTAGAAGAACACAACCACATCAAAAGGTTCAACAACAAGAAACAAGACTAAAAAATAAGATTACAAGAACAAAAAGCTTGGAAGAACAAGATCTAAACTAAAGAACTTAAATGTTTCCTTTGCCAGTAGGAATGACACTTTAAGAGGGATTGTCCCGAAAAGAATAATAAACAAAAGGGGCACAAACAAAGAGATGGCGATTCTGGAATTGTCATTGAAGATTGTTTCAAAATAGCAAATCTTTTTGTTGCATCAATGGATAAAGCTGAAGGTCAATGGGTGGTCTTTAACTCTGGTTGTTGTAGGTTCGATTTAAATGGACATGAATGGCATATTCAATGACAAGCAAACACAGTAAAATGCATTATAAAAATTTTCATGCATGTTCATGTTTAAGCAAACCTATAAATGAATATTACTGTGTTAAATATATTAAAACAAAAAGGTTGTAGAAATATACCCCAACCCGAATATTGTAATCTGGCTTTAGAATCTAACAGCACGTACTGTACAACTAGTGTGGACTCCGGGCATATGGATGAGCTAACGTGTTAGAAGGAAAAACCCCATGGCTAGAAGAAGTTGAGTTGTATTTTTATTTTTCTCGGCTAGCAAACAAAACAATTCACAAATTAGTTTTGCTGCTTTCGTCTAAAATAAGAAAGAAAGAAAACACTGTCTATATATAAGTTATGACATTTTTATCATTTCAAATGTAAATATAAGGATATGGATGTCCATTTACTTTACTTTTACTTAGAGCACTTTTACATGCCCTTTAACTATTCTAAGATATGACATATAACATAATGATGACACTTGTTTTTGTTATTGCCCAAGCATGTAAAACTATTTTCACTTCTCTTACATTATATATATAATATATTAATTCATTTACTATAAATAAATTAATAATAATAACAAAAATGCAAGTTGAGTTTTAACATGGATGGTCCAAATTCAATTAACTTTTGGGTCAAACCAAATTAATTAAATTTATGAGTTATCCATGTAATAAAAATCATATTTAAATTATTATAGGATTTTAATTTAGAACAATTTCATTAAATTGAACCATTTGATTTTGAAATTTTCATATTCAAAATATTTTAATAAATATTAAAAATATTAATTCCAAAATTAATATTGATAATATAATTAAAATCCAAATTTATCAAGTTTAATATAATTAAACTATTATTACAAAATTATCATTACTAGGATTTATTAATCTAATTAATTAATCCATAATTAACTATTACTCATTGATTATTTATTTTTATAAAATAAATATCATTTGACTTCAAAAGTCCAGCCATGAAATTAATTTACGAATACATCCGATACTAGTCAAATGTATTCCAAAAAATTCCTCGGTCGAAAATACAATATTCTCGACACTCATCAATATTTTAATACTTTAATTCATCTAAGTATAACTAATAGGTTCTAAATAACTACGAGTCAAACTCTTTCATTAATCAAGGTTGGCGTTTAGCAACACTCCTCGATGGCTGAATAACACGAATAGAACGTATCCTCATCAAATCGGTAAGTGACAATTACCGCATAACTTATTCCTTTCTCCAAACTAATACGCTGGACCGAACTCAATGGTATGGATCAAATTGTCAAATCACTTTTAGTCAGTCCTTATGTGTAGGATAATGATCCCGTAACTCATGGATGAAACTAGAATCTCATTTTTAAATTATCCAATATAAATACATCGGCCAATAATTTACTAAGCTAGTATATTATTGATGACATAGTATATTCATCTTCTTTTTCGAAGGTGGAGAATTCCATATTGCTGTTCACAGACTTCGCAGGTACTTGATCATATCTGATTCCCTTTCTAATTAGTTTATAACTAGTGCATCAAAGGCCAAAATGATAAGTTGCCCATAAGTCATTATGACGATCTCAGGTCAAGAAATAATATTTGTTACGCAATTATCACTGTGAGATTTACTCGTTGACAGCAAAGAAAACTCTTCATCGAATAATTCTCAACTGGTCAGTTCAGTGAACATATCACTATATGCACCTACATAACTGTCATAATGTCTAAACATAAGTGACTGATGAGATCAGTCACCCTCTAACTCATAGAGCTAATTAGACTGTGTATCAATCTACCCAAAATAGTTAATCCCATAACTAACTATCCTACGACTGAGAACATTTAGAAAATATGTCGTTATATCTTAACTCTCATTTATGTGATCATTATTACAAATCAAGACCATACCATATTTTCAAGGGTATGTCATGTCCGTAATATTAATTAAACATAAAATGAAATAAATACACATATCATAAATATATACATGACATATAACAACCATAAGGTATTACACAAGCATATATACACATAAAATGTTGGAAGATTGACTGCTAAGGCACCAAATCTCCAACAATTGTTCCTTTCATATATGCCCAAATGATCTATGTTTGTTACATATCAATCATATGCTAGTGGTAAAGTCTTAATGGGGAATAATATACCACGCGAAGTTATAGGAATAAGAATAGTTTAGATTAGAATGTTTTATGGAGTTATTAGGAACTCAATAATATTAGACATGTTCCTGACCTTAAAAGGAACTTAATCTCTCTGGGAAAGTTAAATTATATTGGATGCTCTTTTAAAGCTAAAATGAAGGTAACAAAAGTCATCAAAGGCTTCATGTTAGTCATCAAAGTGAAGAGAAGGAATGAATTATATGTTAATATAATTTGTTGTTATTGGTACAACAAATGCATCAAAGGGTTGTGATAACTATAAAATTAGGCTGTGGCACATGAGGTTAGGCCACATGAATGAAAAAGGTCTAAAATTCTCAATAAGCAATGAGCACTTAGTGATGAAAATATAGATTTATTTAGGTTATGTAAAGAATGTGTTCTTGATAAATCAACCATTATGGAATTTAGTACAGAAAAAAATAACATTAAAGATATTCTTGAATACATACATTTTAACTTGTTGAGGCCTTCTCAAGTAACATCACATGGTGGTTCACTTCATTTCCTTGATTGATAATTACAGCATGAGAGTTTGGGTTTATATGTTAAATTCTAAGGATCAAGTGCTGGGAAAGTTCAAGGAGTGGAAATTGCAGGTTAAGAATTGGACTAATCAAATGGTCAAGTGGCTTAGAACTGACAATGATCTTGAATTTTGCAATAAGAAATTTAAAAAATTTTGGAATGAGAGTGGAATAACTAGATATAGGTTAGTAAAGATAACCCCTCAATAGAATGAACATGTTGAGATGATGAACATAATATTGATGGAGAAAGTTAGATGTATGTTAGTGTATTTAGGTCCAAAGACCATATGGCTAGAAGCTTTGATAATACAACGAATATAGTTAGTCTGGCCATTAGATGTCTTAGAAGCACATAAAAATCTTTAGTTGTCTATCATGTGTATATGCAAATCAAGGGAAAATAGAAGCTAGAGCCATAAAAGGTTATTTGGTTGGTTATCTAGAGGTTTTCAAAGGTTATAAGCTTTAGTGCTCAACTAAGTATATAATCAGAATGGATGTAAAGTTTAATAAGGAATCATTGCTTGCTTCTAAAGAAAAAGAATTGGAAAATTTTACTGAAGGTTCAACGATGAAGTTCATTTATTAATAAATTGAAACTTTCAATTATTTCTTATTTTTATTTTTAAATTCTAATTGTATTCCATTTAAAATAATTATTATAATAAATATACTTTATTAATATTTTTAAATATAAATACTCATTATATTAATTAATTATTTTTGTCTCGACAAAAATACTTATTTTTATTGAAATAGTTTATGCATTTCATAATTAAAAAATCTAGTTGTATGAATTATTATAAATATAAGGTTATAAATTAATATACATATGACACGTATAAAAAAAGTATTTATAATTAAAATGATGACAAAAATAATAATAACTATAATTTAATAAAATAATGTTGAATTTTTATAACAAAAATAAACAATAATGATGATAAATTAATTTATAAATAAATAAAAAATTTATTAATAATTATAAATTAATTTTTTAATTTTTAAGTAATATTATACAATTATTAAATATAACTAAAATAATTTAATAATTATTTATTAAAAATAATTAGTTAATTAAAAAAATAATTATATTAAATTAATTAAAATAAAAAAATTATGATAAAATACATCAATAGAGAATAAAATTAGAAGTTTAATCATTTGAAGGGGGAATTGCTATTCCTCACTCTCGTTTCACCACTTGAAAAAATAAGAATTCTTACAAAAAAAAAATTCTCTCATTTTCTCTGACGAAATAAAAGAATGCTTATTCCTTTTATTTCAATCGACAATTTAGCTCGAGTCACCATGACTCACATGTTCAAATATAATAAGCGAACGCTAGAAAAGAAACTTAACTGATCCATAAGAAATTAGAGTTGGCAAAAATTAAAAAAAAAAAAAAAAAAAAAACTTAATTGGTCAATAAAAGATTAGAGTTGGCAAAAATTAAAAATTTGACCGCAATAAGCTCAACTAAAAATTTTTAAAATACTCGGGCCGAGTATCAATTTTGAAAGCCCATCATGATCAAATCCTAGCCTAGGCTTTATATTTTAAGTCCATGTCTAGTCTGCAATTCCGAAATTCAAATCTTAAAATCCAAATTTTAAAAATTTTAAAACTTTTTAATTTTACACCGCCTAATTAGATGTAACAATTTTTGACATGTTTTACTAACTCAATATAAATATGACATAAATTTATTAGTTTTAATTAAAATAAAATAACATAATTATTAAACGAGTGATACGAAACAATATGACACGATTAATAATCGTATTGAATTAGGGTTTAAAGTTTAAAGTTCTGGACACATAAACTCATTTATAACATAATTAATTATTCGAATAATTATATCATACTAAATTTTTTATAATAGTCATATACCCTTAAAAGTATCGATAAATAGAATATAGAATGTAAATAAAATTAACATTAAATCTATGAGTATGAGATTCTTAATTGTAATCATCTTTCGAGGTTACATTTGTGCAAGTAGTTAATTTTGTTCGGACATTCAAAGTATGCAAATAAGTAGTGAAAACTTATTTCAAAAATAAAGTTTACTCTAAACACTACAACTTAGCATGTTTGTATGTATATATACAGAAAATAATAATAATATTATGGCGCCATCAAGGGACATAAGATGAGATGAAAGAGTATTATCAGTTTTATCCCCTAAGGCTTTTGGCAATATCATTTAGATAATAATAATAATAATAAAAAAATTGTCTGCAATATCAAAAATATCCTCGCAATTTAACAATGGTCTATTAAGTTGTTCATTTGTGAACGGTATTTTAATATCTTAAGAGGACATGCCATAAAATCTGTAAATAGAAAATAATGTAAAGCTTGATTGGCTAGGAGGATGCTAACTCTTCCATGAGTTTAATAGAATGAACTTCTGTAGGATTACAACAAACCATTTGAGGATGTTTTCATTTTCAATAATGTTCGGCCATGGTTTAGAAGATCGGACTCCTTGGCATCAGATAAAGTACATTAATTTTATTACAATTTGTAAGCATAGGACGGGCTATTGTTTTAACCCCAGAGGAAGAGAAAAGTGACAAAGAAGATAGTATCACAAGTTCCACATAAATTAATTCATTGACAATAAGACAACCCTTGACTCAAATATAAGTTATGATTATTTTATGATACGAGGTTATGACATATAAGGAATTGATTTAAGATTATTATTTTAAATTTATTTATTAACATTAAATATGAATTTTGTGATATTTGTGAAACGAATTATCATGTGTCATATTATAAGATTCAATTGAGTGGATCTATTTTATAAATTTAGTTTATGATTAAGAATAAAGCACAAATCTTATTTAGTTATAATAAAATTATTAAGAAATAAAAATTTTAATATGAGAGTTTGACAATAATTTATTAATAATTATTTTAATAGAAATAAAATTCTTTGATCATGATGGGAATCTAAGCTATAAATATATAAGACTAATATGAGAATTTATTATTAAGAAAGACTGATTTTGAGGAGACTATAGAAAATTTCTAAGGATGAATTCAAGATCACTGATGTAATTTTAGTTATTGATTTATTATATTCATAGAAAATATATAAGGGTAAGATATTATAGAAAATTGAAAATTCGGAGAAATCTATGGTGACAGGGTTTACTACCAAAATTATATAAATTTGTACACATTGAATTTGAAGCTAAATGTTGTAGATATTAAACTAGACATCCAAATGACCATTTTAAAACTTGTTTTGTTCAAAACGGTTAAGCATATGAATTTTAATGATTTTTCAAAATTGAATCTGATATGCTGAAAATGTTTGATTTCAACAAATTTCATGCATTACAAATTTTTAGTAACATAACTATAGATTTCTAAAAATTATAAAATTTTCTATGATACTTTGGATATATATCTAGTATAATTTTGAAAAGTTTCATGATTTTATAAATTAATGATGATTTGTTATAAATTTTTGAAGTGTGTATGCTCACTACCTAAAACTATTTGACAGATTTTATAAAGTCTAAAACTAATGTTACTTTTTAAACTTTAAGATGTGATAAAGCTTTTAAATTTTAATGGTCAATAGCCCTAAATGTTAGCATAGCCTTTGTAAAATTTTAGACTATTTGGTTAACAGAATAAATTAAGTACTTTCTACTTTAGAATTGACTTTGATAAACTTTGAGGTTTAGAATTAAAGTTAAATATAAGAAAATTTGGGGACTTTGAATATTATGAGTTTATATGAGTGTCTTTATAAGAAATTTATTGATATGAATTTAGGACATGGATGTTGATATGTTATTGTTATTTGAGGATGCTTAAAAAAGACTTTTGATTTAAAAGAATCACAATAAATATATTATCGTATGTATATGTACTTGTGTGTGTATTATGTATGTATTAATGGTAAGTTTGCAAGTAAGTAAACTAAACTTTTGTTTTAAAAGATTCACAATATATATATATATATATATTATATGTATATATATATTATATGTATGTCTATATTATGTGTATGCATATATATACGCGCGCGTGTGTATATATATATATGTTTGAATTATGCTTGAAAAGTTATTTTTTATTATATTTAGTTATAAGGTTTTTTATTTGTATACGAATGTGTTATGATATATGTTAAGAGTGCATTGGCATTAAGCATGAATATGCATTATGCTTCATTGAAAGAAAATGAATTTTCACAGAAAATGAATTTTGAAAAGTGATTTTCTCCGAAAATAAATTTTGTATTGTCTTGGTACTCAAGTTCATTACTTGCTTAGTAAGCTTCCTGTAAGAATGTATATGGCTATTCTTTTGAGAATTGTATTTGTGATAAATTTTTGCATGATATAGGAGATAATTTTAGGCCACATTCATTTATAATATGTATTCACATCCGTGAGACAATAGATTTGTGCATGTGGGGGAACTCATTGTTAATCAAGGTGAGAAAATAACTCTTATCTTTGGGTATAAGTAATATTTATTTTTAAAAAATTAAACGTCCCTTATTTTTATCTTACATAGTGTATGTCACTGACGAGTAATTATTATTGATAGGTGTTGATAAGTGTGACATTTCTTTTGGGATTGATATATGTGATAAGAAAAGTCCTATTAATTGATAATTGAGTGAAAGTATACCATGTGTTTTTTAAAGAAGAAAGAAATATTTTGAAAAGAAAAAAAAATATCTTATAACCTCATAACTTTGAACTTATTTGCATCATTTGCATAATTATGTTTGATAAAGATATTTTTGTTACGAAAATTGAAAAACTAATTTGCTTACAAAGTTATTGCTCACTATAGTTTAGTGTGATTTACAAAGTTAAGGAAACACATTCATATGTGTGAGGATTTAATTTGAAGTGTTTTCACAGTATCTAAGGATTTGCTTTA
>JAXCLQ010000013.1:6299156-6323614 GCA_035584115.1 Cedrela odorata | reverse complement strand
AGGATTTGCTTTAAGGATTGTAGTAGAATTGCCAATTGAGACTTCCATTCCCTTCAGAATTTTGGGGTAAGACAATTATACTATCTCAATAAGATATATATATATATATTCTTATGAATTGTTCAAAAGAAATAATGTCGACGCAGATATAATAAATACTTAAAATGTGCACCAGGATTGATTTCTAAATAAGTTAAAAAAAAATTTAATAGTGCATATTTGCATGATAGAAATACAAAACCAGATGATATGTGTAAAATTGGGAAAAAAAATTAATTAGGCAATATACTTTTGTAAAATTTATAGAAGTCTCAATGACAAGAATGTGGTCTTTGATTTAGTATCAGTAACTTAGGAATTTATTTCCAAGGATTTTTTTTTAAAAAAAGAAATTAATATTTTCAATAATCTCTTTTGATACAAAGACACAATAAAAAAAATTTATTTGGCATTATTCAATTTTTTAAGATTTTATTATTCCATGACTTAAAAAAAAAAATTATTTGTCATTTTGTCAGTTTTTAAGAATTTATTGTTCTATGACTTAATAATTATTTTGTTAAATTTTCAATAATATTTAGATTTTAGACATGTGCTTGCTAAAATAGAAATTAGACTGACATGTGGTAACGATTTTTTCTTTTTGCAAGAAAAAGTGTATGACCATCTTAATGATCTGCAATTATGGAACCTTTATTTAACTATTAATAAATTAATTTTTATTATGGAAACTTTATTTAACTATAAAGTCATTGAGATAAATATCAATATTAACTATCTCAAAATTTTAAACAATAATAAATATTTAATTTTTAGAAAAAAAATATTATTTTTTTTCTAAAACTTTATATATATATATATATATACATATATATATATATATATTTGAGCTAAGGGTGAGTCATTTTCTAGATATGTACATACCAGTATAAAACTTAAAAGGAGAAGTTAAGAGTCAGCTATATCAACTTATTAGTTGGCTTTTGTTTTTTTAGGAACAATCTCCTTATATAGGTGACATAATTACCTTTTCAGCATCACAAAATGCATCAGATATTTGATTAGTAATATGTTGCAAATGAATTTTTTTTGCACGTCGTTTTAAATTTACGTGATGTAAGGATTTTAATAAGAAATATTATTGATGTAGTAAAATTCTCTTGGAAATTTTGTGCACAAAAATCAATCTTCTTTTCTTGCTTGATTGTTATTTTACTTGAAATCACAGAAAACTCTTAGGAATAAAAGCAGGTGATTCGATAAAAATTCTTTAATATTTAAGTTATGATTTTACTTTTCGGTGCTTAAGAGAAAACAATGGCAGCCAAAACTTATGGTAGGTTATGTTGGGTTATAATGTGCATAGCTGGTTATCTTTTATGGGTTGCTCTCTTTTTTTGTTATTAGGTATCTCAAACTTATTAAAGTTCTAAAGAATATGGAAATCGCAATCCCAAACTTATTAACGTTCCGGGGATAATAGAAATTTAACTTTATAAGCATTAATACTCCGAAAGTCACAAAATTTTGAGCCATATTTGCATAATATATCTATTAGGCCACGAATAATTGTTATGATGAAGTTTAGAAAGAACTTAAATCTTATGGCGATACGTAATTGTTGAAATGTCACATTTTACCTGAGACTTTCTTTCTCAAATAAGAATAACCTCTAGTTCAAATAGCCTCGGATTCGATTTGTCTTCAGTGAGACCTTAGTTAAAACCATGTGTTGTATTCAGTGGGTCCAAGGTTTATTGAGCTCCATCTATACCCTAGGCCATTTCCCAAACATTAAACCCCCCAATTTTTAATCAAGAATTAATTATTGACAAAAGCTAAAAGTCTTGACTTGAACAGACTCATGTATCAATTCTTCACATACAAACTTTAAATGCTAATTGCCTTAAACTCTTGCCTTAAAACTTTGTACGCCATAGAATGAGGTTCCCCATGACCACTGAAAGCTTCGTGATGGATCTTCTCTAGAACTCGTGCAGCTTTCACAGGTCTTAGACATCTCAACTAAAGAGTATTGAACCCCAGTTTGTATAATTCCTCGTCAATGATAGTATACCTTGCAGACCTATTTTTAATCTTCATTGTCTCATCCCTGTTTTTTGGGGGTTTTCCTTCTTGGATATAAGATTTAATCTCATCGGTCCAAGAATGGCAATAATTGAATTCAGCTACAATGAGTTGGTCATTTCCTATTTCCACAATCTCAAATTTATTAATGTTCTGAGGATTACAAAAACTTAATTTTATAAACATCGATACTCCTGAAATCACAGGATTTTGAGCCATATTTACATAATACATCTACTAGACCACGAATTATTATTATGTATAAGTTTGGAAAGAACTTGAATTTTATGGCGATATGTAATTATTGAGAGATCTTGAAAATCTAACACTTTACCTGAGACCTTCTTTCTCAAATAAGAATAACCTCAGGTTCTGATGGTCTATCCGAGATCTTTGTCATGCTGTACCTGAGACCTTTGTTAGTGAAGGAGGTTTCGAAATTCTATTTTTAGACTTGAGACCTTTTGTTAAACTTAGGGATTCTCGGACCTTGTTGTATTTGAGACATTTGTCATGTCATGGTTAGGATCTTGTAAGCTCGAATAGGCATCGGATTCCATTTGTCTTCAATAAGACCTTAATTAAGGTCATGTGTTGTATTCAGTGGGTCCAAGGCTTATTGAGTTTCATCTAGACCCTAGGCCATTTCCCAAACATTAAACCCTCTAGTTTTTAATCAAGAATTAATTGTTGACAAAAACTAAAGGTCTTGACATGAACAGACTCATGTATCAATTCTTCACACACAAACTTTAATGCTAATTGCCTTAAACTCTTGCCTTAAAACTTTATGCGCCATAGAATGAGGTTCTCCATAACCATTGCAAGCTCCGTGATGGACCTCCTCCAGAATTCGTGCAGCTTCTACAAGTCTTAGACACCTCAAATAAGAATATAATTCCTCGTCAATATTAGTATACCTTGTAGACCTATTTTTAATCTTCTTTGTCTCATCCCTGTCTTCCGAGAGTTTTCCTTCTTGGATATAAGATTTAATCTCATTGATCCAAGAATGGCAAGAATTGAATTCAGCTACAACGAGTTGGTCATTTCCCACTTCCACAATCTTAAACTTATTAACGCTTCGGAGATCATGAAAACTTAACTTTATAAGCATCGATACTCCGAAAATCACAGGATTTTGAGCCATATTTGCATAATATATCTACTAGGCCACAAATCATTATTATGGAGAAGTTTGGAAAGAACTTGAATCTTATGGCGATACGTAATTGTTGAAAGATCTCAAAATCTCACACTTTACCTAAAATCTTCTTTCTCAAATAAGAATGACCTCAAGTTCTGATGGTTTACCCGAGATCTTCGCCATGCTGTACCCAACACCTTTGTTGGTGAAGGAGATCTTGAAATTCTATATCTAGACTTGAGACATTTTGTTGAACTTAGAGGGTCTCGAACCTTGTTGTGCCTGAGACATTTGTCACATCATGGTCAGGATCTCGTAGGCTTGAATAGGCCTCAGATTTCATTTATCTTCAGTTAGACCTTAGTTAATGCCATATGTTATATTCAGCAAGTCCAAGGCTCATTAAGCTCCATCTATACCCTAGGCCGTTTTCCAAACATTAAACCCCCCAGTTTTTAATCAAAAATTAATTGTTGACAAAAGCTAAAGGTCTTGACTTGAATAAACTTGTGTATCAATTCTTCACACACAAACTTTAAATGGTAATTGCCTTAAACTCTTGCTTTAAAACTTTGTGCGCTATAAAACGAGATTCCCCATGACCACTGCAAGCTCCATGATGGATCTCTTCCAGAACTCATGCAACTTCCATAGGTCTTAGCCACCTCAAATAAGAAGTATTGAACCTTGTTTGTATAATTCCTCGTCTATGATAGTATACCTTGCAGACCTAATTTTATTCTTCCTTGTCTCATCCCTATCTTTTGGGATTTTTCTTTCTTGGATATAAAATTTAATCTCATTGATTCAAGAATGGCAAGAATTGAATTCAGCTACAATGAGTTGGTAATTTCCCTCTTTAGTACTATTTTGTTGCAAGACTTTGATAGAAACTGAGGCTAGGGTCTTTCCTTTGAACGTAGAGGCTAACTTGGATTGGATGTCGGCTTTTGAGTTTTCTAATCTCAAATTTTGCTTTAATGTAAACGTCTTCAGAGTACTCAAGAACTGCTTTATTTTGTCTAAATAAGCCTGCATGTTGCCTTCGCGAGCTTGGAAGTACTCGTTGATTTGACTTGCTATCAATTAGAAGTCGTAGTGAATGTCTGACCTATGATTCCTAACATTTGAGCTAGATTAATTCTTGCAATCAGTGCTTTGTATTTTACTTCATTATTGGTTACCTTGAAGTTGAACTTTAACAAATTCATTACCTCAGTTACATTTGAGCTTACCAGAATAATTCTAGCTCCCCCTCCTTGCGCATTCGAAGCTCTATCAATAAAGAGATTCCAAACCGGTCTTATCACGTCTGGCATGGATAGATTTCCTTGTATTTAATATGCAACTTTTCAAAATTTGGTGGAAGAGAAGATGTTCTGATACCAATTTTTTTGCCACAAAGTTTGTCAAGGCTTGTCATTTTATGAATTTCCTAAGCCTGTAGCAAATGTCAAACTTACTAAACTTAATTGATCACTTTACTAGTCGACCATATAAATTAGGTCAATGGAGAATTTGCCTCAGGGACTAATTTGTCAAAACTACCACCTGATGAGTTTAGAAATAAGGCCATAACTTCCTCGCTGCTACCATCAATGCTAACGCTGGTTTCTTATAAGGAGAATACTTTATCTCGACATCGAGCAATGCCTTTCTAGTGTAGTAGATTGATCAATGAACTTTCTCCAAATCTTCATTTACAAGAATTAAGCTTACAGAATGGGCGCTCACTGCCATGTAAAGATATAGCACATCTCCGACTCCGGAGCTTGTCAAGTATGGTGGCGACCCGAGGTACTACTTAAGCTCTTAAAAGGTATTTTTGCATTCTTCTGTCCACTTAATCTTCTTTCTTTTCTTCATAATCTGAAAGAAAAGGAAATATCTATCTATTGCTTTGGATAGAAGCTTGTTTAATACATCTAGTCTCTCTATCAAACTTTGTAATTCCTTGAGCGTGGTAAGAGACTTAAGCACCAATATTGCTTTCATCTTTTGCAGATTGGCCTCAATGCCTCGCTCACTGACTATATACCTTAGGAATTTGCCAACCTAGACTTCAAACGCATACTTCTTAGGGTTTAGCTTCATGTTGAACTTTCTCAGGTAATAGAAGGTCTCCTTTAGATGCTTTTAATGGTCACGAGCCTTTAAAGACTTAGTAATCATGTCCTTAACGTAAACTTCCATGGTTGACCCAATCAAGTGTTTGAAAACCCGATTAACTAATCTCTAAAACATAGCTCCTGCATTTTTTAGTCCAAATAGCATTACTTTGTAACAATATAACCCTTGGTCAGTCATGAATGTTGTCTTCTCTTGATCTAGTTTATGCATTCTAATATGATTATATCTTGAGAATACGTCCATAAAGCTCAAAAGTTCATACCCTGCTGTTAAATATACCAGCTGGTTTATTCTAGGGAGTGAAAAACTATCTTTCGGACAGACTTTGTTCAGGACTGTAAAGTTCACACATATTCTCCACTTTTTGTTAAACTTCTTTACTATCACTACGTTTGATACCCACTTTGGCTAATGTACTTCCTTGATGAATTTAGCCTTCATCAATTTTTCTACATTAACTTGCACCGCTTCCCTCCGTTCTACATTAAACACACACCTCTTTTATTTTACGAGTTTGTATTTAGGATCACTTACTAGTTAATGAGAGATTACTCAGGGATCAATCCCTGATATATCTTTATGCGTCTATGCAAACACGTCCATATGTCGTCTTAGAATGTCATTAAGTAATATTTTTTGCTCTTTAGGAAGATGTGACCCAATTTTGATCGTTTTTTGCGAAGTCTTCTCGTTCAAAACTACGGATTCCAATTCTTCTACCATTTTTACTGCTGACGGCATGCTACCCTAACTTACTCTCCTACCCAAACTCTCCATTATCCATCTTTATTCTGCGTTCTCGCCCCTAGTCTCCAGACCTTCTTCTAAAGAACATTTTGACATGCAATGAGAGCTTTATGACGATATGGCAAAGTATGATCAAACTTTCTTTTGGCTCCCTATAACTATGTCAATGCCTTCACCTTCCCTGAACTTCAATTTTAGGTAATAGATACTTTCTACCGCCCTTGAAGACTTGAGGAAAGGTCTTCCAAGAATCATTGTATAAGGCATCTTGAGATCTACTACTTGGAACTCAACAATTCTGGTTTTTTTATAGGGCTTGTCTTCTATTGTAATTGGCAATTGTACTATGCCTAACGGGTAGATGTATAATTTGCCGAAGCCATGTAGAGTTGTCTTCGCTGATCTTAGTCTCAGATCTTCAATACCTAAGGAATTTAGAGTTTCATTGAAGATGATTTCAGCTGAACTTCTCGCATCCACCAATATTCGGCTGACCTAAGCTGTTCCTACTGTCAGGGTTATTACTAAGGTATCATCTACGAGTATTGTACCCCGACCTCATTTTCATTCGTAAACATAATAGGAACTGAGGCAATTCTTTGCTTCTTCTCGGCTCTTACGTTCATATCGTAAGTATTTGAAGCAGAATTAGGCAAATAATATCTTGAATAGTTCTTCCTTAACCTGTTTGAGTTTTCTGCTAACGAGTCCCTCATGAGATTAACATTGTTTAATGCTCATACATATTTTCTCGTCCAACCCTTTAATCTGCGTTTCTAAATCCTTCTCCATTATTTGCCACAAAATCCTTTATATAGTTATTTTTAACAATGACTTCGATTTAATCATTGAGGTCGAAGCACTCTATTAAATACCAGCACTTTGGTGGAACTCACAAAACTTGTTCTTTGAGTTTTTACTATGTTTTCTTTTATGGGGCGAGACCTCATTAGCAAAGTTCCTCCCCTTTTGACTTCTTAGAGGATTTCCTAGAGAGATGCATTTAACGAAGTGAAAATCCTTGCTTTCTAGACCTTGGCCACTCTTCTCGTATCATTTCTTCTTGGAAAGTGTTGTTCCCTTGACGAAATGTCATCCCTTCTATTCCCAGTTTTAGCTTGCTTTGACACTCGACTCTTTTTCTATCAAAATCTCTAAAAATTTTCATATCATCTAGTCTCCTCCTGTTGTCTAACTTCAGGGGCCGCATCTTGTCATGCGAGGATGACCACATTGCATTTTCCTCTTTCAACTTAAGAATAACCTAGTCCTCACGAACTCATCCAATAACTTCCTTCGAGTTGTTTCATAAATAGTAATGGATGACTTTCGTACAGTGTACCATCCGCAGTTTACTCGTAGACCCTTTTTAAGACCTTTCAATGCCAAGGGATGATGATAGGCTCCTAACTCCATCACTTTATCATAATATCTCTCGATAAAGTTCCTAAGACTTTTTAATTCTCATTATTTCATTAATAGCAATGAGTTCAAGGTTTTAAGACTAACAATCGCTTATTTGAACTCATCAATGAACACCTTATAGAGTTTATCAAAGTTATGGATACTGTTAGGGGTCAAGCTTGTAAATCACTTCCTTGCTTGTCTTTTCAATGTCAGTGGAAATAAGCAACACATCTGGGATTCGTTTAGTCCTTGTATCGGCATCATCTCTTTAAAGAAATCCATATGTAGGGATGAATCAGTCTTTCCCGTGAATAGAATTATTTGAGACATCTTAAACTGTCAGGGGAGAACAAGATCTAGAATTGTAAACCCTGTCCTTTAAGTCTAAGGGAAAAGTAGTCAATTTATTATATTCATATTTGCACATGCAAAATTAATGAGTAGATGATACATTATCGAGGCATAGGTGAATTTAAATTTAAGTTTAATAACTAGAATACAATGAAATTGAAATTAGGATTTGAAATTTCGTATAAGAAGGATTTTAAAATGAAGCCTTTTGCTGACGCATTTGGAGATTTCGCTAGTCGATTAACGAGTAGGGTCAAGAGACAGCGCCCTTGCGAGGGATCGGGGGCAAAACCCTTGAAAGGTAAAGGAAATGAGTGCTAGGAAATTAATAGAAAATGTTAAAATCTATTTTGAGCATAAAGATATTGATATTTGGAATTAAAGTATCGATACATCGTTTAAATGTATCGATACATTAAGGTTACAGGTCGATACTTGATGAATGGATTGATACTTTTCAAGTTAGAGACTTTGGAAGAAATTACAAACTGATTAGATCGATACCTTCCTCAAATGTATCAATCCGTGGTAAGACAGAGAGTTTGAAATTAATTACATGTTGAACCAGATCGATACCTTTAACAAAAATATCGATACATTGAAAAGAGAATGATCGATACATAAAAGCAAATGTATCAATACTCGAGGTAATGGAATTTTTATAATTGAATTCTTAAGGAACTGATTGATACTTAGACTATAGGTATCGATACTCAGCCCAAAAGTATCAATACCCAACCCAAATATATCTATACTTGACATTAATTTGGGTAAAATTTGCGAGCAATTTGGTCTTTTTATTCATTTCTATAAATACCAAAGGGGGGATTCGACCCAGTGTCTTCTTCATTTGAGTATTCTCTCTTTCTCTCTCAAAAATACTCTTTCTCGTACTAACACTCACATAAATCCTTAGACCTTAAAAATTTCTTCAACGATTTTGTCCAAATTAGTTGCCAAATGATTTTCCATCTTCTTCTCTATAATGTAGTAAAAGAGCAAGAAACAGAAAGAAAGAAACTAAGGTTTCAAAGATAATTTGAGAGTTTTGTGTCCAAACGACAATGTGAGAATTATACGAACTTTTACAAGTTAAAGGTGAGCCTATAAACCTATTTTAAGTTCAATTTTATAGATTTAAGTATATTTGAAATACGAATTTTACTATTCACCCAAAAATTCACCTTGATTGACATGAAGAAAACATAGATCATGTAAAATTGAGATAATTAGAATTATATAATGTTAAATAAATGTAAAATAACACTCGAAACGTGTATAACCATTTTAGATGAAAATGCAAAATTTTTAATAATTACAGCCATGGGATTTCGTTGTTGAAAATCGATTAAATAACCTTTGTTAAAAAGTCTCATAAAGTTATATATGTCAGACTAAGGAATTTTAAACACGAAGATCATAAACATTGCATTTAATGCATAAATATTAAATATTTAGAATCTCAGTATTCATGATGTATATATGTGTGATATTAGGTGTCGAGCACATGAGAAAGTGACATACTAGGTGTAAAGATTAGTGTGGGTATGGTGACCCTCCCTTTTTCCATGAGTGGATTTATTTATACTTGTTTTCATGCTTTTAAAATATTTTATGATACTTACTGTTTTATGAAATAATGAATAGACTTATCATTATTGTTGCTAAAGTAAATGCAAATGGCCTGTAAGATTGAAATTATATGTGAATGGCCATGAAGCTAAGTTTGATATTGAAAATGTATGCTTTATATTAATGTTAAAAATGAAAGAATTATAAATGTTTGTGTACATGAATTTGATTATGATTTTGTATTGGTGATATGATCGGGAGGGCCAAAATTGCATGTGACTGTAGCCTAGGGATGAACCTATGAGAGGCCGCCTAAGTGAGTGCGTCACAGGTGGAGCAGTTGTATAAGTGGATGATGTTATAAAGTTGTCCAACTGCGAGATTGTCAAGGATAGTCATGTGTGTCACCACATGACTACTCGAGACATATATCAGTGGTAGGCTAGTTTATAAAAGAATTGATTTTTTTTATTTAATGAGCATTGTTTTCTGTGAATAAAAGCTACTAACGATCTTAGAGTTACCACGGCCAAAGTAACCACCAGGAAAGGGAGCCAACCCGATAAATTTGAATAACAAGCTATGATTTTCTTAAAAATAAATTGTTTTTCATAATAAATTGTTTTATATATAACTTTATTTTTATTTTTGTCTACTTACAAAGTATATCCCCATATACTCACCCCCTCACCTCTTAGTTTCAGGAAATCGAGCGAAGCTAAGGGCATTATTAGTTGGTGGTGATCAATCAGAGGTATAAAACCCTTATGTGTTGGTTTTATTCTCGACTCATTAATTATGTAAGATAGTATACTGAGGGTTTGTTTAAGTCTACTGAGGGTTTGTTTAAGAAACTTTTGTACATATTTATTGTGGAAGTAATTCAATGAAATTAGATATGTATCATGTATATATTTTAAATTAAAGCATATTTTTATTTATGAGATGGTTTGAAAATGTCTCAGAGAAACAAGATTGGATAAATAATTATAAAGAGACAGGTACCCAAGCAGCCTTACAAGCCTAAGAGATATGTTCAGAGATTTAGAATGTATCTCAAAGGTCTGTGGCGGTTGTCACATGTGGACTCTATGGGCAGGGGCGTGATAATGATTCTTTGGGAGAAAGGAGATTTAGAATGCATTCTCAAGTGGGACATCGAATCGACATTCTTCCTTTGGTTCTCTAACTCCTAAACCAATCTCTTGACGTAGGCCTCAAGGTTACCAACTTCTTCATCACGTTTGATGTACTATCTTTTCCAATATTCGCTCCATTTAGAGCTTTCTCTCCCCGCTGACCTTTTTGATTAAGGAATGTCCTCATATCTTCCGAACTCAAATTGCATTCTGGTCTCCATTTGAGAGTTGCCACCTGGTTATCTGGCGAATATTGGGATTCGGGATGATGTTCATTAATAACCCTGAAGGTAGTATTGTGGTGTTTGGGTACTTAGGGCCTTTGCAGAGGGTAGTTGGAGACATTTCTCTTTCTTTTTTCTGCCACGGTATAGCTCCTTCTAAAGTTATTTTGTTGGAGATTTACCTCATGATCTTTAGTGTGCATTTTTTTCATCTCTGCAACTTCTTTTGCAACCGTCAAGAGTTGTCGGTCTTTTTTCGCATACTTTATTTCAATGTCAGCGAATCTTAGGATCCACTAAGTGGTTTCTCCATTTTTCCCGTTAGAGGGATTTTAGTGCAGGGATGTGGCTTTTGAATTACTATTTACATATCCAATAGATGGTTGCTAATTGTTGCTATTTGGGTTAGCTACCATTGTTACTTCGAGAGAATTTTCTTATGAATTTTCTCTTACCATTGTACGTTTTCTAGTTGTCTAAGTTCATGTTATTGCCATGGTTTTTCTCTTAATCGCTGTTGTTTTTAGCTTTTCATTTAAAATTCCCATAGACGACATCAGATATTGATGCAACAAAATTCTCTTAGGAACTCTGCACCATAATCAATCTTCCTTGCTTGCTCGATCGTTGTTTCACCTGAAATTATAAAAAACTTTCAGAGGTGAAAGTCAGTGATCTAGCAAAAATCCTCCAATACTTAAGTCAGGGTTTTGTTTTTCGGTGCTTGAGAGAAAACAATGGCAGCCAAAACTTATGTTAGGTTATGTTATGTGTTCTAACGTACGTAACATGTGTACTTGGTTACCTTTTATAGTCTACTCTCTCCTTTTATTATTAAGTCTCTCAAACTTATTAAAATTCTAAAGAATCTGAAAATAGCAATTCCAAACTTATTAACATTTCGGAAATCTAACTTTATAAAAAATTATCCCATCTCTGCCCGCCCCGAACAAGACGACCCCCACCCCAAGCAAAGGCCACTTCTTATACTAATTGGTTGTTGCCACATTTACTTTATATCTAATAATATCAATTACTTAATTTGGAGTTAAAAAAATGTTAAAATATACAAATATTTATTTATTTTAATATTTTTTTAGTATTTTATAAAAAAATATTATTAACTAATATTAAATATTATTTTTAGTATTAATTAAATTTAATAAGTATTTATATAAAATTAATAATTAAATAAGTGAATAAATATTTTTATTTTTAATTTAATTTTTATGTAATTTAATTCATCACTAAAAAAATATTCATAAATTAATGCAAATTCACAAATATTTAAAAAAGAAAAAAAAAAAGATAAAAATTGGGTTTCTTACTAAAATGACTTAATTTTTGGGTCTAATAACATTTTAGTCCAAGTAAAAAAGTTTTTATATTTGAGGCCAAAAATACTTAATCATGACAAGTTTACCCTTACTTTTTCTTTCCCTTTCAAAACAGATAAACGTGTTACTTTGTACACTTAATAAACAAAAAATTTTCAAAGTAGAAAAATTTTCAGGCTTATCAAAAAATAAGCCACCAAAACTTGAAGAATGACAAAAAAGTCGACAAAAACATTGGGTTGAATAGTTTTTAAGTGTTAAATGTAATATATTGTATATGTTGAATGTGGGATGAGTGATATTGCTTTCGTGGGTGGTTTAGTTGTTTTTGAATATGGAGAAGATGATATATATAATTTTCTTCTCTCGACGAAATTCATTTAGATAGCATACATAGGCAAACTATAGTCCCTCGATGAATTTCATCGCTCCCCCGACAAAATTTTATTGGCTATACAATAAAATCATTTTCAAACATCTACATATAGATTATGTGTATTATTGTCTTGTATCTCAATTTATTAGATTTTAATCAATGCACATGAAAATTGATTTATATATTTTTTAGAAAATGCAACAAATTATCAGTGGCTAGATGAATTTTCATCGAGAGATTCTCAGTAGCTCAATGAATTTTTATCGAAGGATTCTTAGTGGCTCGATGAATTTTCATTCAGAAATTCACAGTACCTCGATGAATTTTCATTCACGAATTCTCAATGCCTCGATGAATTTTCATCAAGCGATTCTCAAAAACTGAAATCCCTCTATAAAATTTCATCAAGGAATTTTAAGTATGAAATCATTTCATTGAAAGAAAAAGAAGATAATCCAAAAATAAGGATTTATATTCAACTCTTTGTAATAGTTCAAAATGCATCTCACTTTTAGAATAAAATGCAATAAAATTGATAAATATGTCCAACTCAATCAATAATTCATCATATATATGTAAAAAAATCATAAAATATTTGTTCAAAATACATTCGGAATCATATTTTTTTAAAACTAAACTAAGTTTTTAATTTTAAGATAACTTCAATCTTTTCTTTATCAAAAAATTTTTAATAAAGAGAAAAAATAGACGTCGATTTACCTTTAGAATTGAATTGGAACATCTCACTTTTGGGTTTAGTAACAATGGCTTTTGAACGGGGGAGAGGAGAAGAGTGAAATACATGCGTCTAACGGTAAAATTATCCAAAAGGAGAAAGAGTAAAAGGTAAAATGGTTATGATGGAGCAAATTGGACCTCAAATATAACAACTTTTTCACTTAGGCTATAAATATATTTTGCCCAAAATTTAGGCCACTTCCGTAAAACCCAATCAAATTTGAGAGTTGTGGCGTTGTCCTTACTTTCTTTGGCTGCAATTTGGCGCACACAACTGATGCATGCTCTTGCTGTGATGTCAGCAAACAAAACAAGTACAGAGAGAGCGAAAAGAAGATAAACACAACTATAGTCAGGGAAGGGTTATTCTTCCATAGTTGTTTTTTTTTCTTTTTGTCATTGATTCGATTCGAAAGGAATCGAATTGAGTAATCGAAATCAATGGCTTGTGTGTACATACCGGTGCAGAACTCTGAGGAGGAGGTAAGAGTGGCGCTGGATCAACTCCCTAGGGACGCCTCTGATATTCTCGACATTCTCAAGGCCGAGCAAGCCCCTCTCGATCTCTGGCTCATTATTGCGGTTCGTTTTCCCTTTTTTCCTTTTTGTACATTAACAAAGTTAATGTGTGGTATTTCGTGATTCTGGTTTGAATTTATGCAATTTTGTTACTCATAAATTTTAGTGCATAATCGTTTTTTTTTAACTGTTTGGTGAATTTCTTTGAAGCTGTGTGGTGCTTGATAATAGTTGGTTTTTGGGGATTTGATTCACATGTACGGTTCAAATCGAGGAGCTAATGAAATTTAGGTCTTGGATTATTTTGTTGGGTCAAATAAAGTTTTTTTATTTTTTACTTTTATCTTTTCGAAATTTTTTTGGGATACGATGCCACGATGGAACTGTGGAGTTGAGTATTCTGGGTATAAATGATAGAAAAAAATAACGTTAAATTCGATAACATTTCATCTTCTTTTTATCACTGCGACGCAGAGGGAGTACTTCAAACAAGGAAAAATTGAACAGTTTCGTCAAATTTTGGAGGAAGGATCTAGTCCAGGTATTTCTTTCTCTCTTTCATGCCGGTGCTCTTTTATTTAATAATTTGGTATTGTTTACATAGCTGGTTTCGACAAAGTAAACAAATGTCGCAAGGGGATGTGTGGAATTAAATTGGTTGTGATTGGGATTCTGCTGTCGTGTTTATTGTCTTAGATATTAAAAATTATTATTCTGATGGGCTAATGCTGTATTTTTACTTGCAGAGATTGATGAATACTATGCCGATGTTAGATATGAGAGGATTGCTATATTGAATGCTTTAGGGGCATACTATACCTACCTTGGAAAAATTGAGACGAAACAAAGAGAAAAGGAGGAACATTTTATTCTGGCAACACAATATTACAACAAAGCATCAAGAATTGACATGCATGAACCTTCTACTTGGGTTGGGAAAGGTGGAAGTTCTTGTGCTTCTTTGTCATATCATATCCATCTAAGAAATATTGAACTGGATGGCCCTCTTAAGCTTGTAGATTGTTCTTAGGGTTGGCTAAAATGTCCGCTTGGATTATTTGTTCATTGGCTTTCATATTTACAGTGCATCCCTTTTGGCTTATCATTCAAAATCCTTGCCTTAGTAAATGTTTTGATGTTCATATTCAAATTGAAATTTTATTCAAAGGGTTCTTCCTCATACATTCATTATGTGTTCGTCATTATACCTGTCTTTACACTTTGTATAGTTCAGCCTTTCTACTGAGTGAAGCTTGACTGATAATGTATGTTTAAATTGTTTGATTTATGTGTTCTTGAGATATTTTATTTTTAAGTTCATGCATTCAAATGTATTAGTTTTAGATACAGGTTACATGTTACTTGGACTTAGTATCTTACATCTATCCTGATGTGGTTTTCCATCATTTCTCCTGAATGAGTGTATTATAAGATTCTAAATTTGTCAACCATCTCTTACTGCTGGGTGCTACTTTTTTTTTTTTTTTTTGGTGTTAATGGCTAGTCATTTTCTGGATTTTGGAGTGATGGCTTACTTAAAACTTCATACATGTTTGCTGTACAGGTCAACTTTTACTGGCTAAGGGTGAAGTAGAACAGGCATCAAGTGCTTTTAAGATTGTATTAGAGGCAGATCGTGATAATGTTCCTGCTCTTCTTGGTCAGGTGTATTGAAATGCGCTTCTTAATGTAGTAATTAGGTTAATTGATAGTTTGCATATCTTGGAGAGCTTGCTTTGCTCATAGTCCTTAATGTTGTTATGGCAGTCCTTCACTGACCAAGAGTTGATCACTTGAAAAAAAATTTGTTTGTATGCATAGTGATTTTATTTCTTCTGGTACTTTCTCTTTCAACTCTTTAAACTTTCAGATGATGTGATGTTGCTGACTTTGCTTAATTAATCCTTAATTAACTATTTTGGGTCTTCAGCACTATTTACCATATGGGACTATTTACTATGTTTTTATCTATATCTAATGAATTATACTGTTTGACGCTGTTATGTTTGTGGCATCCTCTCTAGCCATAACAGACTAGAATGAGAGATGGGGGTGGCAACATTGGTGATAGATTAAAATGCAGAAATAAAATTAAAGTGAGGCTTAGGCAGTGTTTTTCTGAATTTTTTTGAAAGGTGACAAAGTACTTGGAGAGGTCAAGCCCTCTCGTAATACTTGATCATATATAAGTTGCTCTTTGCTGTGAATAATTGATCCTTGATGTCTGCAGGCATGTGTTGAGTTTAATCGTGGACGTTTTTCTGATTCGTTAGAGTTGTATAAGGTTTGTAATTTTCATCTTAATGTGTACAATTTAAGCTAACACATTCCATCTCAACCTGCAGCATTTAAAATCTATGCATAAGGTTTAATCTTTGTAATTATTCTTCTTTAATACATATTTTCATTCTCTTTTAGAAGAAATCTTAATATGAATTGGTAGGGCTCATGACCAGTCCTCTACCTGATGTCATATATGTACTATTTGTGGTAATATTTTCTGTCAACACAAATTTTGACATTTCTGTTAATCCATAATGTATGACCTCTGGTAAGAGGGCTTTGCAAGTTTATCCTGATTGCCCTGGAGCTGTAAGACTTGGAATAGGTCTCTGTCGCTATAAATTGGGTCAATTTGAGAAAGCTCGTCAGGCGTTTCAGCGGGCTTTGCAGGTATGATATTAACTAGTTGTCTATGTGTTGAAAATTTAGTAGACTGATGGTTCAGCTTCAAGTTTATCACTGTTGCCTTCTGTATTGTTTCTCAATTTATATTTGCAGTTAGATCCAGAAAATGTTGAGGCTCTTATTGCACTTGCAATTATGGATTTGCATACAAATGAAGGTGAATATTTCCAGATTCATAGTTTTATAAAGATGAATCCAGTATTCAGTTAGTCATTCCTGTTAGTCCATAAGAATTCTTTCTTTTGAGGAATATAATTCTGATGTAAATTTAGTTGTCTAAGTCTAATTCTGTGTCATGTCTGCACAGCTGCTGGAATAAGGAAAGGAATGGAGAAAATGCAAAGAGCCTTTGAGATATACCCCTACTGTGCAATGGCTCTTAATTATCTGGCAAATCACTTTTTCTTCACTGGTCAACATTTCTTGGTGGAGCAACTGACTGAAACAGCACTTGCTGTAACCAATCATGGACCAACAAAGTCACATTCTTATTACAATTTAGCACGATCTTATCATAGCAAGGTCTGAAACACTGTCATTTATCATGAATATCATTCAATAAGTGTCTTTTTATCGCATTATATGGTGGTATTGCTCTTTCTGAATTAAAGTTCACTAATAAAGGAAAAATGTAGAAGTAGCTGCAAAATAAATATGCCGATCAAGTGGCTTCTATGTACTCAAAACTGTCATTTTCATCATTCACGTGTTCAGAACTATTAATATATCTCAATTTGGACGATTTATTTTGGTTATCTTCTTAACTGATTTTTCTTTGTGCATGTCTAGTGAACTGAGCTGTTTCGGCTCTTTTGATTATTAATGACAGTCATGTCATTTTTCCTTGACTACAGGGGGATTATGAGAAAGCTGGGCTCTACTACATGGCATCTGTCAAAGAGATCAATAAGCCCCATGAATTTATATTTCCTTATTATGGTCAGTGACCAACTCCATTCTAATATGGTTTTGAACTTTTTCATCACTATTTTGATATACATTGGCAACAATGACATTGTAGCTATTATTTACAACCAAAACTCTCCATAATTGGGAGGGAGTCAGATTAAGTTAATAGAAAAGTGACTTATGAGCCCCTATTTCCTGAAAAGGAGAAAATTATCCTAAACTACCACTCACAATCATTGCCAACCCAATTCTTGTGGTTAGAATGACTATCCTTGAAATGCCTATAAAATGATTCTAAATAATTAAAAGAAAACAACATGCATACGCTAGTGTGTGATATAAGATTTTACCTCTTCTTAAAGCTCTTATTACTAGAGTTGATCTGCTGTTGGTGATGAAATCTAATTGTTGTCATAATTTCTTTCATATAAATGTTGGTCTGCTGTAGTTAAAATGTTGAAGCATCCTAGTATGGTTTGGACTCATAGACAATGATGAGTTGATTTTAGATTTCTAAATGTTTTTTGAATTTTATTAACTACTTTAATATTTGTTTTTGTTTTGTATGAAAGATTATTAAACTTTTCACTAAACGTGCATAATGTTGTTTAGGTCATTATTATGATATTGTTTAGTTTAATAATACTAATTAATGATCAAAGGATTGTCATAATGTAGGCTTCATTATTTGTTCTATGGCGCTTGGTTCTCCCTGTAATATAAGCTTGGTCGTTTGGCACAGGTTTGGGACAAGTACAACTGAAGCTGGGAGATTTCAGAAGTTCACTCACCAACTTTGAAAAAGTTTTGGAGATTTACCCTGATAATTGTGAGACATTGAAGGTGAGTTATGACAAAAGAGCTTTGCCACTTTGGTACCATTTGTTAATCTGTTCTAAATTTTGAACTTTGTTCTTTTTATTTTGATTGACATATTTTTATTTTGTCCAATAGGCTCTTGGGCACATCTATGTTCAACTTGGGCAGATTGAGAAAGCCCAGGAATTTATGAGGAAGGCTGCAAAAATTGATCCACGTGATGCTCAGGTAGTTTATCTGTTTGATTTCCCCAGAAGGTAGAAGTTTTGATATGTTTTGATTCTGACCTTGATTCATATTCTTGTATTGAGGCTCTTGAAGATGTATCTTTAAACAAAGGATTTTACTGTGCTGCAGAAATGACATAGATTCTGTCATGCATTATATTCTTGTTTTGTTTGCATGCTAAGATGGCTTGTTTAGACTTATACATTCGTATAAGTCTATTGATAATATCTGCAGTGAAGCAGGATTACATTGATGCATACCGGTGATAAATTCCTAATGCTTTTAGGAATGATTTTGTTTTCTTGTTTTAGTTGGATTTAACTTATTATGTTTTTCATATTTGAGTTGTTTTTGTTATTTCTAGTCTAGTAGTGTGTCTTGTTTGAGTAGTTTTCCTATTCTAGATGCAATAAGTTATAATTAGTATAAAATGGGTCTTTTGTAGCCTTTAAAGTAGATTTATTGTTATTCAGATGGTTATGGGATAAACTCTTGGTTTGATTTGTTCTTGTTATTTATCTGTATTCAATGTATCAACGAGATCTAACATGCTAAATTCACAACATTCTGTGGAATCAACGGGAGTTCAGTTTATTTCTTTATTCTTGGAATTCTTTGACTAAACAGAATATTGAAAATATCCTTCTACCTCAATTTCACATCTAGCCCACCCAAGCATTATTGCATTACAGAGAAGCATTCTTAATTTGAAGCCGAGAAATTTAACTTCTTAGAAGTTATATGCAACCATAATCTCACTGTTTTATTCATTTATTGTTATATCTTGAGACTTGAGTGGAATTTGTTGCCTCATTTTGGCTAGACCATGGTAAAAATGTTTTCTTCATTTTGTTGAGGGTGTACATGAAGGTGATACTGTTCCATGTCATCGTATGCTAATAACCCAATGGATGACCAAATTACAATATTCTCGAAGCTGCTTGCTTTCAAGTATTATTCAGTAGAATATAAGTAATGAGCTAGATGTCTCTGCTTTTCACACTCTCCCTAAAAGAGTTGAATGAACTATGATGCAGGCATTTATTGATTTAGGGGAGTTGTTAATTTCTTTTGACACTGGTGCTGCTCTTGATGCCTTTAAAACTGTAAGCCGTTTCTCATTTTGTACTTAATTCTAGGTCGGCAATTTGATATGTACTAAAGTCTATGTCCAAAATTTTGGTATCTATAATGTTTTTGGATAACTTGGATATTGTTACAGGCACGTACTCTTATGAAAAAGGCGGGTCAAGAAGTGCCAATAGAAGTACTCAACAATGTTGGAGTTATACATTTCGAAAAGGGAGAGTTTGAGGTTAGTGCAGTTTTCTCTGAAACTACTTGGAAGAATTTGTTTTTGTTGTTATTATAAGTTTTTGTGATGATTTTCTTTTGTTTTGGTCTATAATGTTTTGTGAAGTACTCAGCAAATAGCTTTGT
Organism: Cedrela odorata; assembly: GCA_035584115.1. Classification (NCBI taxonomy): domain Eukaryota; kingdom Viridiplantae; phylum Streptophyta; class Magnoliopsida; order Sapindales; family Meliaceae; genus Cedrela; species Cedrela odorata. The sequence goes on along the minus strand of JAXCLQ010000013.1, from coordinate 6,303,755 downwards.
TGTTCTTATTGTTCAGTTGGCTCAACAAAGTTTCAAGGATGCTCTAGGCAATGGCATATGGCTTCCTTTGCTTGACAACAGAGCCAACACCTATGCTATTGATGCTAGTGCATCTATCATACAATACAAGGACATGCAATTATTTCATCGACTTGAAGAAGATGGTCATCGTGTGGAAATACCATGGAATAAGGTCACTGCATTATTTAATCTGGCCAGATTACTCGAGCAGTTACATGACACAGAAGCTGCAAGCATACTGTACAGTCTGATATTGTTTAAGGTGGGTATGCATGTGCATGCAGACATCTGTTTTATGTTCTATTCTAGTTATGAGTACCATTTGCAGAAGGAGAAATAAGTTCTCTTTATATCAGTAAGTTGGTGTAAAGTAGCTAGTTGGCCAGCTGGCTACTGGCTAGGACTTAAACTATCATGTTAAGGACACCATCTGCTTTGGGATCCTCGAATGGATTAGCTATGGTTTTTGGGGATTTGTTTATTGATGTTGTCTTGCTTGGTTATGTGGACTTGAATGGCCCAGCCCATATGTTGCAATTGGACTTTACGATATCTCAATCAGATGACAGTCTGTCCACATAACAATTATGAGAGTAGATTCTTTTTTGTAACAATTGGTCAGTGATGTGAAGCACTTTAATTTTTCACGAGTCACCCATTTTACCCGCTCTTTAAAGTACACATTTATACATATAAATAGGTAAATATTGAATTGATGTTGAGAGGTTGTGAAAAAGTGTCATCCAACAATTTCAGCTTCCCATATCTGAAGGTTGGACTTATAATCATATGCTTATACAACTTCACTTCTTAAATTTTCAACTACCTTCTTCTCCATGTGTCTGTCTCAATTGAACTTGAATTGTCTACTCCTCAATAAATGGTGCTGTTATAAGCCTATTTTACACTTTTCTAAGCCTAGATTGTAGAGTCCAATTGCTTGACATTAGTTTTGTTTTATCATTGTGTTTATTTGTACCTGTGGCTGACTAGTATGAAATCCTTTTTGCAATAAAATGTCCTAATATGTGTATATTTAAAAAGTCACTGATGTCTCTGCCATGAATTTTCTTTATCAATTTGGCATTTTTGTGAATGTTTTTTGATATGCTGTGCTTAAATATGCATCGTGCAGAAGTTCAGTGATGTTTCATGGTTTTCTCAAGTATTTTGTCATACATGTTTTAGTTTAACCTTTTTTTAACAGTATCCAGACTATGTGGATGCTTATCTGAGGCTTGCCGTGATAGCAAAAGCTCGGAATAATCTTCAATTGAGCATTGAACTGGTTGTTATCACCCTCCCAAAATCCCAGCTTTTATTTCCCTCACACGCACATGTATGCAATGTGTAATAATTATATGCTTTATTTCCCTCATAGGTTAATGAGGCTCTGAAGGTGAATGTAAAGTACCCAAATGCATTATCTATGTTGGGTGACTTGGAGCTTAAAAATGATGACTGGGTTAAGGCAAAAGAAACCTTCCGAGCTGCCAGTGATGCAACTGATGGGAAGGATTCTTATGCTACTCTTTCTCTGGTGCGCAAATTTCTCATCGTCGAAGTACTTTCGCTTCTCTTTACATATCTTGGTATTATTTCATTAAGAAGTGACTCTTAGGTTCTCTCGCCATTCCCTCTTGAAGATGCTTTTGCAAAGTTTTACCATTTTGTTTTTCCTTCTACTTTATATAACTCATTATCAAAATGAAAACTTTACTTTATTATTGTAATACTGTTAAAGACAATATTTCTCAAAATGTATTTTATAAAGATCAAGCAACTTAAAAATATTCAAACCTCAAGATAAAATATTAAAAAATATATATAAATAAATAATCTTAAACAATATTACGAGTTCAAATCTAGTTCCGAATGTAATTACTAAATAACAAAATTTTTCTTTATTCTTTTAGATAGATACTCCAATCTTCCAAAAGCCCAACACCATGAAGCCTTTACCAATCCACCCTTTTAGAATAGTAAACTTAATCTGCAAAATGTTACTGATGAGGGGTGAGTTGCTGACTGTTTAAGCAAATTCATACACAACACTTAAGGTTGTAAAGGCAGTTAAAAATATGACTAACTTTTAAGAAAATATTTACAGTAATGAAGAAAACTGTAATTACATTTTTTAAGTAGAACATGTTTCATAAACAAAATAGATAAAAGAAAATTAATAAACATTAAACTGTAAAACATTTAAATCAAGTATTAATAATTTTGCTCATGTTGCATAGTGTCACATGCACTTTGGTGACCCAGTCAGATTAGTACATTGTATCCTGGAAATCCAGTCATAACAGTAACATAATTGTGTGCACAAATAGTAACCCAGCTCGTTGGTCAATAACGGTAACAATAATAGTAATGGTAACTATAGTGATGGTAACTACAGATGATGAGCCAACATTTTAAAGAATATTTATATAGGAAAATATTAACCTAGATTGTAGAGTCCAATTGCTTGACTTTACTTGTCACATATAGGAAAATTAGTAACTTATATACATATACGATTTCAATAATTTGAAAACATTTTAAAGAGTATTTATATTTTAGTTTAATTGAATCCTGAAAAAAATTGTAATCTTTAGATTTAGAAATCTTATGAAGATAAAATTCAAAAATTATCTTTAAACCTATTATTTAAATTAATTTAGATAGAAGAATAATGAAACCCACATATTTATATTATAGTAAGAACATTTTCGATTTAAAAAATAAAATAAAAAAAAGTACGTACGTCATGAATGAATTCACTTACCTCGATATATATTCAGGAAACTTATATCTTAACCCACTTGAAAGGTCACTGTTATATTAATAATCCATAAATAACATGTACATTAAAATCTTTACATATACATTTTTTCAATGCAACTTCAACGCTCTAGCTATTCTTAATTAATTCTACCAAATCCATTTACCCTAATTAAAAGGAAAATTATGTTCTAATTTAAATTCTTTAAACAAACTTACAAATCTTACCAAGACTTACCCTTGTTTATATCTACAAAATTACATATTGCAAAGTTGCAGTAGACACGTGTTGATTTTGATCTATAAATATTTTAGAATTTTTAAACGTCAAAGATGATTTCATTTGGATTTTATTTTCAAGTATAGAAACTCTGTTTAGTAATTTCCAAATTTGCCTTTAGCTGACTATAAAATTCGTACAATAATTGCCACAATTGACAAATAATGAAATTATCTATTGATAATGTAAAAATATTTATGTGAAACTTAAATATTGTTTTAAAGTTAAAAAAAAATACGTAAATTACATTTGGTTTCGGGTCATACAAATATGTCAAGCAATTTCTAGATTTGCATTAATCCAGTTAAAAAATTTATGACGTTTATTGGAAAACACTAATATTTATACCATTTAATACGGAAAAACATAAAATTTTCATGCCACAAGTGAAACTCACCCAACACCTCAGTTCTGACTTTTGTAAACCATATATAGTTGAAAACATTTAGTTTCTTAGACAAAATAGGATTTCAAAATCATTTATAAAACGAATCAGTATTGGTAAATCAGGTTTCTCAATTTGACCATTGTCCACAATTTCTTGGCAAATTAATAGATCATATTTAATATCCATCCATTCTTTTATAAAAGTTCTACATGCTCTTCCTATAAGAATTTAATAACAAAACTGTTAGCAGGAGTTGAAACTGCAGCATCAGTCAAGCTTTTCAGTCTTCTCACTTTGCCTTTTTCCTTGCTTTCCCAATTTCGAAACCTTTGTGCATGCACCTGATGTAATCTAAAAACTGGTACTGTTTATTATATACGAAATCTTAGAGATAATTTTACTCCAAACACTGTTGGAGCCAAGATTTCTTAAGGAATAAAATCTGGAAAACCCTCAGAACAGTAGCTTTAGCAAGTTACTGGAAAAACACTGATTTTTTGTTGTAAATTAACTTTTATTCACTTCATCATGTTCTCTTTTATAGTACTAGATTACAACTGTCTTTAATGTTTTCTAGGATGCCTCAACAACTCTTAGTTTTTCTAGATTTCATTTACCAAGGGTTGCACATAACAAGATTGACTCTTTTAACTCTCATTAATATTCCCTTTGAACTAGGACTTAACTCTTAACTTTATTAACTACTTCTAAATTAGCTATTAAAACTTGCATCATTCCCTCCCCCTTGGAAGAAACTCGTCCACGAGTTTGTTGTTGCCGGTGACTTCTTCTATTTCCTCGCCATAGTAGGGATACAAATCCAAGACATTGAACGTAGAATCAATACCCATGTGTTTAGGCAAGTTAACTTCATAAGCATTTGCTCCAATTTTCTTGTTGATTTTGTACGACCCAATCTTTCTTTTACTTAGCTTGGAATAAGTGCCAGCTGTGAATCTTTCCTTGCGTAGATAAACCATCACCATGTCTCCTTCTTCAAAGCTTTGGGCACATCTTCTCTAATCTGCAAACTTCTTATACTTGGCATTTGATTCTTCAATCTTCAATCTTCAATCTTCAATCTGATTTCTTCATGCAGCTCCTTGATTGTGTTAGCCATATTCTCTCCCTTGAAGTTGCTTTT
>JAXCLQ010000013.1:6269091-6283867 GCA_035584115.1 Cedrela odorata | reverse complement strand
TTTTATTTTAAATTCATAAATTTTAAAATTCCAAAAATAGCCTTGTTAACCATAAAATTCTCATTTCAAGTCCACCATATTTCCAAACTTACAAAGCTAGGCTTATACAGTGTCGAACGTAAATTACAGATGTTACACTATCATTCCAAACCGACTAGCGTATCAAAGTAATCTTAAGAAGACGAAAGAGCTTCAACGGCTAGTCGTAGAATTGATGAGTAAATGATATTGAGGGAAAGCATGAGTCATTGTGACATTTCAATACTTTTGATACTGAAGAAAGATGGAACATGAAGGCTGTGCATCGATTATCATGCCATCAATAATATAACGATATAGTATCGTCATCCCATTCCTAAGTTAAATGATATGTTTGATAAGTTGTATAGTGCCACTTTGTTTTCAAAAATTGATTTAAAGAGTGGATATCATCAAATTTGCATGGAAAAGGGAAATGAGTGGAAAACATTTTTTAAAACTAAGTATGGGTTATATGAACGGTTAGTTATGCCTTTTGGACTTGCTAATGCACTTAGTACTTTTATGAAATTCATAAACCATGTTTTGTGTACGTTTTTAGGTAAGTTTGTGGTTATGTATTTTGATAAAATTTTAATATATAGTAAGTGTTTAGATGATCATGTAAAGCATGTAAAGTGTGTGCTTGATGTTTTACAAAAAAAAAAGAAGTTATATGCTACTTTTAATAAGTGTACATTTTGCATGAAGCGAATTTTTTTTTCTTAAGTATGTAGTTAGTGCAAATGGTGTTGAGGTTGATGAGGATAAAGTTAGGATTATCAAAGAGTGGACAACTCTTAAGAGTGTAATTGAGGTTTATAGTTTTCATGGTTTAGCTAATTTTTATAAACGTTTTGTGAGGGATTTTAGTACCATTGCCGCACCTCTCACTAAGGTTGGTTAAAAGGAAGTTAATTTCATTGAGGAGAAGAGCAACAAAATGCATTTCAGACGCTTAAGGATAGGTTATATTCTACTTCGATTTTGGCATTACCTAACTTTGATAAAATGTTTGAGCTTAAGTGTGATGCTTCAATAATAGGTATTAAAGCCACAAGAGAAGCTGTTAATTGTTTACTCTAGTGAGAAATTGAGTAAAACATCATTGCAGTATCCTACCTATGACAAAGAGCTTTATGCACTGGTTAGGGCATTGGAGACTTGGCAACATTACCTATAGCCAAAAGAGTTCGTGATTTATAACGATCATAAATCATTAAAGCACATCAAGAGCCAAGGTAAGTTAAGCAAACGTCATGCAAAATGGATTGAGTTCATCAAAAGTTTTTCTTATGTGATCCGTTATAAGCAAGATAAGGAAAATATCGTCACTGATACATTGTCTCTTAGGTATATACTTCTTACCTCTTTGAGTTAAAAATTGCTTATTTTTGAGTTTGTCAAAGAATTGTATGCCACTAATTCTGATTTTGTTGATATATATTTAGCATGTGGGTGCATATGATTAGTTTTATAAGTATGATGGATATTTGTTTATGGAGACTATCTTGTGTGGGCTGAATTGTTCTATGAGAGAGTTATTTGTATGAAAGGCACATTTGGTGGTTTAATGGGACATTTTGGTGTTAAAATAACCTTAGACATGTTGCATGAACATTTTTATTAGCCTGGGATGAAAAAGGGTGTGATTCGCATTTGTGATCGTTGCTTTGCATGTAGAAATGCCAAATCTAGAGTTTTACCTCAAGGATTGTATACTCCTTTACCAGTTCCTATGATACCTTGAGTTAACATATCTACGGACTTTGCGTTAGGGTTGCAGAAAACTAAGAGAGGTAGAGATTTTATTATTGTGGTTGTAGATAGGTTTATCAAAATGGCGCATTTTATTGCATGCAATAAGACTAACGATGCTACAAACATTGCTGATCTATTCTTTAAGAAGATTGTGCGACTACATGGAGTGCCTAGAACTATCGTTTTGAATAGGGATGTTAAGTTTCTTAGCTACTTTTGGAAATTATTGTGGGGTAAGTTAAGTACTAAACTTTTGTTTTCTACTACTTGTCATCCATAAATCGATGGTTAAACAGAGGTAGTTAATAGGACATTATCTCAACTTTTGCGCACTATTATTAATAAGAATTTGAAGTCTTGGAAAAATTATTTTGTCATTTATTGAGTTTGCATATAATAGGAGCATTCATTCTACTACTTCATTTTCTCCTTTTGAGATTGTCTACAGATTTAACCCACTAACACCTTTAGATTTGATTCCTTTACTAATTGATGAGCGTGCTAGTTTAGATGGGAAAAAGAAAGTCGAACTCTTGAAATCCATTCATAAAAAGGAATGGCATCATATTGAGAAGAGGAATGAGTATTATGCGTCTCAAGCTAACAAAGAAAGAAGTTGTGTGACATTTGAGCCAAGTGATTGGGTTTGGGTACACATGCATAAGAAGCGATTTCTAAATCACAGGAAATCCAAGTTAACACCAAAAAGAGATAAATCGTTTTAAATACTTAAAAAGATCAATGACAATGCCTACAAAATGGATCTTCTAGGTAAGTATCATGTTTCTTCTACTTTCAATATTTCTGACTTAACTTTGTTTAATGTAGATTCGAGAACGAATCCTTTTAAGAAAAAGGGGAATGATGGAATTCAAAATGCTCTACAAGTTGATCAAGTTGTTCAAGATCTGTTGTCTGTTTCGAATTGGCCTATTACGAGGTCACGTGTAAAGAAAATCAAAGAGGCAATGAATGGGTTTATTCAAAGGATTATAATCGAAACCATACGTGGACAATCGTCAAAGAGCTCTACATTATAGAAGATAAGTTTGCAAGATGAAGAATCAGTCTTGGTATATGTTTTACAAGTCATTAAAGTCCAAGTCTAAGAGTGAAGACATAAAAGCACATGAAGCCATATTGTATTCTACATGTGGGCTTAATGTTATTTTATTTAATTACTTTAGTATATATTATTATTATGTTAATGGGCTAATACAATTGATTTAATAGCTCATAGTTATTTTAAATGTCTGTTTTATCTTGTTTTAGGGTTTAAGGAAACATGACATATTTTGTGTATGCTGCTACAGTAACCGTGGGTGTATTAGGGTTAGAGTTACAAATCCTAGTTCAACTAGAACATGCATGCCTATTGATGTGTAAAGGTAATATTAGGGTTTTAGTATGAAAACAGCTTTAACATGTTATTTTGGGGCAACTCTTGATGAATAAAATTTTGAAAATTTGTGTAAACTTATGAGCAATTCTCCTTGAATTCTTGAGTGAACTTAGACTTATCAAAGGTTTTGCAATCCTTTGTGACATCATCTCTTTGCAATCTAAGTTCTTGAAACGAATTCCACAACAGGTCTAGGGTTTGTAATTTGATCATATTGGCTTTCCAAATTAAAATTCACTTATTCGTGGGTTTTTAGACTACTTTGCCCATGGGCTCACTTTATTTATTCATCATCAAAAACACAAAATCATACAATATGATATCATCAATTATAAATTAAAACTTCTATTATACATTATGATATTATCAATCTCTTCCTTTTTTGATGATGACAAAACAATATTGATTACTAAGATTTTGAGTCAATTTAAGTTTTACAATGTTTATCAATCTTCCCTTAAGGCTTACCATGTCAAATCAAATTATCTCCACTTTAAGGTCTACAAATTAATTCTACATTCTCCATCTTAATTTTTCATTCTCCCTCCTTAAAGGTATCGATATATTCATAAGAGCATATTAATCTTTTCTAAAAGTACCGATACTTGTACAAGGTATCAATCGAAAGTTGTCCAAAATATTAAAAAAAAAAACACACTAACAAGCACAAACAGATTCAACCAAGATTCATTCAATTTTCATCATTCCTAATTCACTTTTAATTGAACAAAATAGTTCATGATCAAGAGGTTTTGTAAATATATCAACTAATTGGTCATTTATGTTGACATATTCTAAATAAATTATTCATATGATTTCTAATGAAATGATGGCGTATCTCTATGTATTTTGTCATAAAGTGATGCACTGGATTTTTAGTCAGATTGATGGCACTCGTGTTGTCACATGAAATAAGAATCTTATTATTGTCATAATCTTGTAATTGATACTTAATCCATAAAAGTTGAGCACAGCAACTACCTACTGAAATATACTTTGCTTTAGTAGTTGATAATGCAACTGTATTTTGTTTCTTCCTATACCAATATACTAGTGCATTTCCTAAAAATAACAAGTGTCACTTGTGCTTTTTCTATCAATTTTATAACCCCCATAATTAGTATTTGAATATCCTTTTAATCCAACTCATCATTCTTTGGATAGAACAATCCTGAGTTAGGTTTAGTTTTTAAATATCTAAAGATTCGTTTTACTGTAACTAAGTGTGATTCTTTAAGATTATATTAAAATATTACACAGAGACAAACACTATAAAGAATGTCAGTCTAAAAGTAGTTAAATATATTAGTGAACCTATCATGTCTTTATATAATTTGGGATCGACGTTCTTTCTTAATTCATCCTTATCTAAGGATGTAAAAGAAGTCATAGGAGTATGTATAAGTTTTCCTTCTTTTAGCTCAAACTTCCTCAATAGCTCTTTGATGTATTTTGATTGAGAGATATAAATCTTATCATTTGTTTGTTTTATTTGAAGTCTTCAAAAAAATTTAATTCTTTCATTATGCTCATTTCAAATTCACTTTTCATAAGATTTGAAATTTTAGTACATAAGGATTCATTTGTGCTTTCAAAAATGATATCATCAACATAAATTTGAACTAATAAAATATCATCAATTTTTGTTTTGATAAAAAGTGTAGTATCAACACTCCCCTTTACAAAATTATGTTTGAGACAAAATTCACTAAGTATTTCATCCCAAACTCTAAAAGCTTATTTCAAACCATAAAGTGTCTTAGTGAGTTTGTAGACATGATTTGAAAATTTATAATTTTTAAAACCGAAAGGTTATTCTACAGAAACTTTTTCATTTATAAAATCATTTAAAAATGCACTTTTAACATCTATTTAATAGAGTTAGAAGTTCATAAAACATACAAAGGCTAAGAGCATTCTAATGGATTCTAGTTTAGCTACCGACCCATAGGTTTCATCATAATCTATTTCTTCTTCTTGACTATAACCCTATACAACTAGTCTAACTTTGTTTCTAGTGATTGTTTCATTTTCATCTAGCTTATTTTTAAATACTCATTTAGTATCAATAGTTAAATGATCATTAGGTTTAGGTACTAATGTCCATACTTCATTTCTTTCAAATTGGTTTAGCTCATATTGTATAGTCATCAACCAATTTTCATCCTCTAAAGCTTCCTCAATGTGACTTGGTTCTACTTGAGATACAAACGCCAAATTTTGAATCTCTTCTATGTTTTAAGGAATTTCCTTAGTTTTTCTTCCAGTTTTAACTCTTTGAGAAAGATCTCTGATCATTTGCTCATTTTGATGATTTTTGGCAAATTTTCAAGCTTTAGACAAACCATGTGAAGGTTGTTCTTCTTCAACTACTTCTTTATCCTTTCCCTTAGAATCATTTCCTAGATTTAAGTTTTCCATATTTTCTACAATTTCAAGTTCTTTTTCCTTTCCTTTTGCTATTAATTTTGCTAAGTCGGGATCAAGTTCATCAAAAGTGACATGTATGATTTCTTCCATGACTTGAGTTCTCTTGTTAAATACCCTATAAGATTTACTTTTAGAAAAATATCTTAGGAATATCCCAAGGTCAAATTTTTCCTCAAACTTTTCAAGATTGTATTTGTTGTTAAGAATATAACAATTACATACAAAGATTCTAAAATATTTAATCTTGAGTTTCCTTTGATAGATAAGCTTATAGAAGGTTTTACCTAAGATTTTTCTTATTAGAACTTTATTTGTTATATGACATGCAGTATTTATAGCTTTAACCCAAAAGTATTTGGGTAGATTATATTCACTAAGCATGATTCTTCCCATTTCTTGTAAGGTTATATTTTTCCTTTCAACAACTCCATTTATTTTACTGAGTCCTTCTGTCGCAATAGAGAGTCTAAGAAAAGCCTGGATGCAAAGAAAATGTGAATAAAGGTAATGAAGGAGCAAAAAAATAGTACTTAGGAGAATGAGAAACCCCAACTGTTGATACAAAAAGAAGATAAAGGAACGAGATAAAACCATGTGGGATAGAAGGTTAAAAGGCAATCATCAAAAAACGGAAAGAAGGCGGTAATCATGAAGGCAAAGGAAATCTTTTGGAACCCGAATCGATGTTGCCTGGCAAGCCAATTAAAAGTAGCCACATGGACGAAGGCTTGTGTAATTCAAATTAAGCATTTAAAGCTTGCATATGAGCAAGTCTTTTCAAATCAAACTTTAGTTTTAATCAAACAGTTACTCTTTGAAAAGCTTCGAGTTTAGGCATTAATTCTGAGACCTCTCCCTGCTATAAGGATCTCAAGTACAGTATGGCAAAAGTCTCATACATACAATCCAGTCTGGGGTCATCTCAAGTAAATGAAGAAGTTTCAGACCTTTCAATAGTTATGTATTGGTGAAGTATTCATTTTCTTTCCCATTTCTTTCTAAATCATTCCATAATAATAATCCATGATCTGGTAGAGGTATTCTGCAAGAAGGGCTCAAGATCCTACATTTTTTAAAAAATTGATGCTTATAAAGTTAAATTTTTGTGATCCTCGAAATCTAAATATGTTTGGAATTATTATTTCCAAATTCGGTAGAATTATAAATAGTTTGATAGACTTAAAGCAATATATAAAAGAGAGTCAAGGGCAACAAGGTACGCATGAAAATTTTTAGGCTAGCTACATTAACCTGGTTTCGTATAAGTTGATATTATCCCTGTAATGCTTCTTCTCTCCTAAACACTTAAAAATCAAAACCATGATTTAAGTATCAAAGGACTTTTCCCGGATTATCGGCTTTTACCTTCTTAGATTTCGTTGTGGTTTTGTTGGAGATATTTCTTAAAACGAATCGTGTCATGCGGTTCAAGAATATCATCCTTATGTATATATAATTCTGTAACAAATTGTAAACTTGTTTACAATTAACAAAATGGCTTTTATATCATTTTGCATATATAGTTGCTTATATATATTGTATATATAAAATACAGAATAAGATCTCGTGATGTATTATAATGTTAGGACTCTATCTGCAAAGAGTTATAGAAATGAGTACAGAGTTTTCATTTGAATACATTTGAATCAGTTCTTGGTTGAGGTAATATTATATGGGACTGTGCCATTGCATGACTGGTATGTTTGATGCTAACAAGGATTAGTATTGGATGCTAATAGTTGGGTGACGAGTCTCATGTCACAAGAGTATAAATATGTGTAAGACGTTGGAGAACATGTTACTGAACATGACCAAACGTGACTAAACATGACAAATCACATGGATGATTATCCACAGTTAATGATACATCACAGCCGTACTAGTGTACCACTAGTCCTTTGACCTGAGGTATTACGGCTGTCCTCCGCACTAAGGCACATTATTCACTTGTGTATATCACACCGTGCTAGCCACGCCTAGTGAAAGAAGTTTGTTGGCAATGTGTTTAAGTGTATGAAGACAGGTGATAGCTAAGATAGATCTGTTGGCTCAGATGTTGGCGCTTGAGATCCTAGGTGGAACTGTCATACCGGGAATAAAGTCTTTAGCCAAATCATGTATATCCGGAAAGGAGTTTCGCGGATATATGAATCATATATATGATTGAGGTTCTGATCCTATGATTGAGCTAGAAGTTTGACGATACCATGACCTTCTATTAAAAGTCGATAGCAGAGGGACTTTATTACATACATGTATGACTATATAGGTTTATCTGATATATTCATTTATTTGTGTCTGGGGGTCATAACATATTGCTAGAAGTCACTCATGATTATTGGGAACTTTGGATACAAAGAGTTGTACAAAGTAATACGAAGGAGTTCGTATCCACTCATGTCCAACTCACAATGAACCCAGAAGGTCACACACATTAAGCTGTTACTTGATCATGATGGCATTTGCTACTATACAATAATCATTAATTAGTTAATGATGTTGTTTCGATACTTTGATCGGGTAGCAATTTAGTTCTTTATTATAAAGAATATATTTTCCATCGAGGACACGCTAGCACGCATATGCGTGAGAAATGTTTCGGTGAATTTTAGGATAACGTAACTATGATTTACGAATATTATATTAATATATAATAATATAATGCTTTAATATTGATTAAAGTAATATTATAATAATAATAATATCTTATATGTAATGATTATAATATTGTATTACATATATATTAAAGTAATATATAAATATATATTATTAAAGTAATAATATATATATATATATAAGATATTGGTATATATATATTAATTTGATTGATGTATATATATATATAGATATATTAATGCATCAAGTGGGTTGATGTTGAAAGAAGCCAACCACTCATTGCATGACACTTGGATTGCCTTTGTTTATTTTGCTAAATGAAAGGCAAGTGGGTCAATGGGCAAGTGGATTACCTTGTTTCATTTAATGAAATGAAAAGGGCAAGTGGCTTAGGACAGCTATGTAGGGAAAACACTCAAGTATTAAGTATAGATAAAAAGCATTGGGATGCTACGTTATCTTCCTAAGCAAACCAAGAATTGAGAGTTGATCTTCTTCTTTATTCTCTTTGAAATTTCAAAAGAACCATTCCTTAGAGAATGTGATAGTAAGTGCTTGGTTGTGAATCAAAACCAGAAAAAGAAGAAAGAGGCCAGAGAGAGAAAACTTTAGATTAGCTTGGTGAAGCTAACACCCACAGTAAGGAAATCCCAAACGAAGGTGGAACCATTGTCGCTAACCTGACGTGTGGATACCCCTGGAGGCAAGTAAGGAGATTAGCTTATTGTTCCGGACTGCAAATAAAAAAGTACAACTTCTTAACTTTGCATTTATGTTTAAAATTATTTTAAATCCCAAAACATGCATTTGTATATGTCAAGATCTAATAGGGAACCTTTCTGCATGTTCGTAAGATGGTCATGGCTTCCTAACGGCGGTCGCGACACTCGAAAACAAATCCCGCTCATCGCGCTTTCGCTATGTGTGCGAAACAGAGCATGTTTTACTATGTTTTTAGAGGTTTCGCGCCTTCAGGTTTCAAGTGGAATATGACCAAGTAAAAGAAGATCGACGCTGGTGGACAAAGTCCCATAAAGGATTTTTACTGCATCAATATTTTCTAACTAAAATTTTAAAATTAAATAATGACAAAATTTTAAAAATTAATAACAAAATTAAATACTAATCAAATTTTTAAAATTATTAATTAAACTAAATACTAGCTAAAATAACTAAATTAAATACTAACTAAAATTAAATTAATAACTTATAAAATTTAGCAATTAACAACTAAAATTTTATAATTAATTAAATACTAACTCTAATTTTTATATTGATAACAAAATTAAATTATTAATCTCAATAATTTTAAAATTATTAACTAAAGTAAATACTAACAAAAATAACTAAATTATTTTCTAACTAAAATTTTAAAATTAAATAGTGACAAAATTTTAAAAATTAATAACAAAATTAAATACTAATCAAAATTTTAAAATTATTAATTAAACTAAATACTAACTAAAATAGCTAAATTAAATACTAACTAAAATTTTAAAATTAATAAATAAATTAAATACTAACAAAATTAAATTAATAACTTACAAAATTTAGCAAGTAACAACTAAAATTTTACAATTAATTAAATATTAACTCTAATTTTTATATTATAACAAAATTAAATTATTATTCTCAATAATTTTAAAATTATTAACTAAAAGCAAATACTATCAAAAATAACTAAATTATTTTCTAACTAAAATTTTTAAATTAAATAGTGACAAAAATTAAAAAATTAATAACAAAATTAAATACTGATCAAAATTTTAAAATTATTAATTAAACTAAATATTAACTGTTGATGTAGCAAAAATCCTTCTTTGGATCTTGTGCATCAACAATAATTTTGTTCTTCTTACTTGATTGTACGTTTAACATACAATCACAATAGAAATTTAACGAGGTAAAAGCCAGTTTTCCGATGAAAATTCTCTGATACTTAAATTAGGGTTTTTCTTTATGTTAAAAGAGTAAGGAGAATGAGAATCTAGGCTCTTAATATCAGAGTTTCATGATGTGTACTTGGTTACTCTTGGACTCCTTTATAGATGTTCATATCTCTCAAGTTTAGTAGAATTTTATGAAATTTGGAAACAAGAATCTCGCCTTGCGAAAATCATAGAAATTTCATTTGATAAGCATCAATCTTCCGGATTTTATGGGATCTTGAGCTCTTCTTGCAGAATGTGTCTACTGGGCATAGAATCCTTATTATGAAATAACTTTATTAGGCAAATGATCCTTATTATGGAAGAATCCAGAAGAATTTGGGAAAGAAACAAATCTCTTTTTAATGCATAATTATTGAAAGGTCTCGAAGTCTTTACTTAAGACTTTATATTTGCCTAAGATGAACTCGGTTTTTATATGTATCTGAGACCTTTATCAAATGTGCCCAAGACCTACGTAAAGGGAGTCTCTAAATTAACAATTATACTTGAGACCTTTTATCTAACCTCAAGTAATGATCAAATCTGAGGCCTTTTATCTTACTCTAGGAAGTCTCGGCCTTCACCTCACCTAGGGTCCTCGTTATCCCCTCGTAAGTGTATTTGGGACTGAATTGGGCTTAAATCTCTAACTTCATCATTAATTTGGGCCCACCACTCATTGGGCTTTGGACATGACTCAGGCCATATATCCAACACTAACTAAAATAGTTAAATTAAATACGAACTAAAATTTAAAAATTAAATACTAAATTAATTATACTAATTAATAAATTAACTAAAGTTTTGTAGGGAATCTTCTTCGGGTTCTCAAGGTAGATAAGCTCCTCAATTATGAGTTAAGCTTCCTCTCCAATACTATTCCACCCAAATCCTCGAGCGCTTTAACATCGCACCTAACCAGTTAAACTTTAACAGTTGGAAAATTCTGTTTAGTCTGTACGTTTTATGATGTCAAACTTCTAATTTAGTCCTTTCTATAGAAGAGATTGAATTCATGTATCTATTAAAAAGAAACCCAATAAAGAACCCTAAATGGTTCTATCTCCAAAATCATTCTAAACAAACAAATCCCATAACCGGTAACCCATCGTGCAATAAATGCTGGAAGAACAAATGGTTCTTCGTAGGTTGTAACTGGAACCCCCATAACAGCATTCAAGTGCATAGATTGTTTGGAGACACAACTACTTAGAGTGAGTCACCTCAGCTGAACGCTCAAAGTCGGAACAAGGTTAACATGGCTAGGTCTTTAACTCTAGTCAGAGATCACTTCTATCAGATGCCGACTTGATTACATCAGGTTTAGTAGAATTTCGTGTGTCCAAAGGCTAATTAGCCTCGGAAAGAGCTCAAACGGGTAAACATCTGATTCTTCCTCTTTTTCTAGTTCTTGAGTTGTCTTATTCTAACTTGATTATTATTTATTTTGCAGAAGAAATGGCTCCCAAGCTATCTGTAAGGAGGCTGGCGAAAGGGAAAAAGGCCGAGAAGGCCCCCCAGCCTCCTCGGACTGCTTCGCAGGGCCCAATTGAGGCCTTGGGCTCTTCTAATGCTGTAAAGCCCTCTACCATGGGCAAGCTCCCAGCAAGGAAGTGGTAATCCAAAACCCTCAGGCACCTCCTCTTCCTTATGCTCTACAGGCTGATAAAGGGAAGGAAAAAAGGAAGGTTGTTGCAACCGCTGCTAAAGAGAGGTCTCGAAAGAAAAAGAAGGCATTCAGCAAGATTGACGTCGAGATAACCGAAACGACCAAGATGGTTGAGATAGCTGGGATGGCAGAGGTTCCCAAGCTATTTCTAGAGGACCTCTCTACAGATAAAAAGGAGTTATTTGAGCACTTTTTGCCTTACATCAACCAGCAGACTTTGAGCATCAGCCCGAAGTACTCTGATACTGTTACTAGAGCCTCGAGCCTAGTATTACTGGAATACCAACTTAAGTGGCTGAATCGAGTAAGTCGACTTTTCTTTAGTAGTTTAGAAAAAGATATGTTTCTTTTATCGCTGCTTTCTAACTATTTCGTGTTGTCGAGTTTTAGCTTCAATATGCAACTTCATTGCAGCAGAACGCCCTTGTGAAGGATTTTTCAAGGGCGTCTGAGGCTGAGAAGAGAGAGGAGAAGGTTGAGAATGTCTTGGTCATGGAAAGGATTAGAGCTGAGTCCGAGCTAAGGAAATTGGCTCAAAAATAGGAAGAACTCCAAATCAGATCCACCACAGCAAAGTCTTCTCATACCGAGGGCCAATAAAAGAGTAAACACCCCAGAATTCGAGCTCAGCAAGCTGATGAAGAGGACCAAACGCCTCTCTCAAAGTCTTAAATGAGGTGCCAGGAGCTAAAGCAAAGTTTGGACGCCGAGAGGTAGAGAAAAGTTCTCCTTTGCAAGAAAATAGAAGAGGACGATAAGATGATGAAGTCTCGGATCTGCAATCAGGTCAATAAGAGCATTAACTTGACTTGTAAGATATTTTAGGGCCAGTATCCGCATCTGAATTTAGACTGGTTGTACGAGGCCCTGGGACATGAACCTTCTTATCGGGATGGTGATTTTAGGGGTGAAATTTTTCTAGAGAAGGAGGGTCATCCGAACCTGAAGACTGCTTACGTTCCCCTCACAAAGTCAATTACCCGCCCTTCGCTCGGCTGATAAGGGCTACTGTTGTTAATCCGATAAAGGTCTCTTCGACTGAGGTGGTTAAGGTTCCTCTTACTAGAGTTCCTGAAACCATTTCTGCCCCTGAGGCCACTTCTATTCCTAAAGCGTCTCCCGCCAATTCGATCGATGATCCAGCCAGCTCAACCCAATAAATTTAGTTTCTCTTTCTTCTTTTTTTTATAATATGTAATAAACTCTGTTTAATCATTAATAAAGTACTTTTGCGCATATTCTTGCATTGTTTGTCTTTCTTTTTCTTCTCCATGCTTTATACTTGTTATTATTTATAGAGTTTCTCCGTTGTGATCACTAATACTTTTTTAAAGAGAAACATGCTTTGACTTAACTTGCTCTCCCTATTTAACCAATTCTGGCTTGAAGTTGTTGATAATAACTTGAGATGGGTCTATCTCTTCGCTTTGTGACTTTATTTTTAGAGTTGGTTAGATTTCAAACAATCTTGCTTCTGAATAAGAGTCGAGGAAACTTATGCTTTTTATTCACCCAGAGATCAAGCTCAAGGTTTTTTCAAGCCAAGAACATCATTGTTTTAAGGTGAAATTTGGACATCACAACCATGAACCTTATGCACTTGAACATCTTGAAGTCTTGCTCAAGGCTAGTTTGGGCTTAGGATAGTATTACCTTGGGCTGTTGGTCAAATATGATCATCCAAAAACCTTTTAGCTATCATGGGTCCTAAGGTTTTACTCAGGGTTATTCAAGTTGAGGATGATACCACACCAAAGGTAAATAAGAAACAAACATCCAAGAACCAAGTCACTCATTTATTGGCTTTAGGAAGAGATTACCCTAAGACATTTGAGAAATAAGTGTCTAGGAACCAAGTCACCAATTTTAGGCTTTAGGAAGGTATTACCCCGATACTTTTGAGAAATATGCATATGAAAATCAAGTTACCCATGTTTAGGTTTTATGAGGAGATTACCCCAATATTTGAGAGATAAGCGTCTGAAAACTAAGTCACCCACTTTTGAGCTTTGGAAATGTATTACCTCGAGATATTTAAGAAATATGCATCTGGGAACCAAGTCACCCATGTTTAGGCTTTTAGAGGTGATTACTCTGTGACGTTTGAGAGATATGCGTCTAGGAACTAAGTCACTCATGTTTAGGCTTTGGGAGGAGATTACCCTGAGACATTTGAGAAATAAGCATTTGGGAACCAAGTCACCCATTTTTGGGCCTTGGGAGGCTATTATCCCTAGACGTTTATACATCCTTATTCCCTTGGCTTGGAGTCTTCTGTTAGTCAATGTCTTTTTCCAAGAATTTTTGGGTGAAAAATGATAACTTTATTTATTTCTAAGCAAATGATGTTACAAATTATTAATGATTTCAAGGGTAATATAACTTCAATCGTTCGGTGTTCCATAATTTCCTAACCCTACATTCAGTTGGAGATTCTAACTTGTAGACTCGAGGTTTGAGGATTTAGATGACTTTGTATGGTCCTTCTTAATTAGCTCTGAGAATACCTTCTATTGGTATTTTAGTGTTCAAAGTTACTTATCTTAAAACCCAGTCCCCAACTTGAAAAGTGTGATGCTGAATGTGCTTATTATAATATTTGACCACCCATTATTGGTAGGTCGATGCCTTTATCATCACCTGATCTCTTTTTTATTCTAGTAGATCTAACTTTAATTGCAAGCTCTGATCATTAAACACCTCATCATATTTGCAAACCCGAAAAGTTGGTATGTCGACTACAATGGGAATTATTACTTCATATCCGAAAGCTATGCTATAGGGAGTTTCGCTTGTAGCCACCTTTGGGATAATTCTATATGCCTAAAAATCCTCGGAAAGTTTGTCAATCTATGCACCTTTGTGCTTCTTGAGCTTCTTCTTAAGTGCCTTCTTGATGATCTTATTGGTGGCTTCCACTTGTTCATTAGCTTTTGGATAAGCAGATGT
>JAXCLQ010000013.1:6251275-6268991 GCA_035584115.1 Cedrela odorata | reverse complement strand
AGCTTCTTCTTAAGTGCCTTCTTGATGATCTTATTGGTGGCTTCCACTTGTTCATTAGCTTTTGGATAAGCAGATGTTACAAATCTGAGGTAGACTAAAAAGTTTGAGCAGAATTCTTTGAAGTTCACATTGTCAAATTGCTTTCTGTTGTCTGTGACAACCTTTGAGGTACTCCGAATCAATAGATAACATTATGTTTAACAAATGTAGTAACTCTTTTTTTCGTAATAGCGGCTAACGGCTCAACTTCTACCTATTTAGTGAAGTAGTCTATGGCTACAATAGCATACTTTATGTTGGCTCACATTGGGGGCAAGGGCCCAATAAGATCTAGTCCCCATTGATAAAATGATCAAAGGCTTATCACAGTTGTCAGATTCTCGAGGGGTTACCTTAGAATATTGTCATATACTTGGCATTCGCAGCAAGTTTTAAGTACCTGAGATACATCTTGTGAGAGTGTTGGTCAGTAATATCTTTGTATTAAGATCTTGTATGTCATGGATCGAACTCCCCCATATCAGCCGCACACTCCTTGATGAATTTCTTCTAGAATTCGAATCGCTTCCTTGAATCTAAAACATTTGAGATATAAGGTACTGTAACCCCATTTGTATAATTATTCATCAATAACATTATACCTCGCCGACCTACTTTTGATCTTCCTAGATTTATCCTTGTCGTTTGGGAGTTTTCCTTCCTAGATGTAAAACTTGACCTCTTCAATCTAACAAGAAGGATAGTCAAGCTGAGCTATGCAAGGCTGATTAGTGCTTTCATTTGTGCTCTTTTTTTCTAGTACTTCAATTGGGACCAAGACTAGAAGACTTTCTTTAAAGTTAGAGGCCAATTTTGCCAGCATGTCGGCTTTGGAATTCTCTAACTTCATGATCTGTTTTATTGTGACAGTCTTTAAAGAGCTCAGAAGTTGCCTAGTTTTTTCCAAATAAGCCTGCATATTATTCTCTTAGGCCTGGAACTGTCTATCAATTTAGCTGGTTTTAGTTAAGAATCATAGTGAATATTCAAGCTTGTGATTCCTAATGCTTTAGCCAACTTGATCCCTACAATCAAAGCTTCGTACTCTGCTTTATTGTTAGTATCTGGTTACTCTTAGACTCCTTTTATAGATGCTTATGTCTCTCAAGTTTAGTAAAATTCTATGGAATATGGAAACAAAAATCTTGTCGTATGAGCATCATAAAAATTCCATTTAATAAAATTAATCTTTTGGATTTTATGAGATCTTGAGCCCTTCTTGCATAATGTATCTACTAGGCATATTTTGAAATACCTTTATTAGGCTAAGGATCCTTATTATGGAAGAATTCGGAAGAATCTAGGAAAGGAACAAATATCTCCTTAATGCTTAATTATTGAAAGATTTCAGAAGTCTTTACTTGAAACTTTCAATTTTCCTGAGATAAACTTGGTCTTTATATGTATCTAAAACCTTTATCAGATGTGCCCAAGACCTGTGTAAAGGGAGCCTTGGAATTAAAAATCACACCTCAAGCCTTTTATCTGACCTCAGGTAATAATCAAATCTGAGACCTTTTATCTAACTTTGAAAAGTATTGGCCTTCACCTCACCTGGGGTCCTTGTCATCCCCTAGTAAGCGTATTTGAAACTGAATTAGGCTTAAATCTCTGATGTCGTCATTAGTTTGGGCCCACCGTTCAATGGGCTTTGGACATGACTCAGGCCATATACTCAACACAAACTAAAATAGTTAAATTAAATACTAACTAAAATTTTAAAATTAAATACTAAATTAAATATTTTAATTAATAAATTAACTAAAGTTTTGCGGGGAATCTCCTTTTTTCTTAGTGGGTTGAACCAGCGATCTAGGCCGTTCAACCCGCTTATTAAACGTTGGTTTATTGGATTGGACCGTTGGTTCAACCCGTTAGTTAAAAACAGTAATGGGCCCGAAGAATTTTAGGCACTTACATGCAGTGCCTCCAATTTCAAATAAATTGAACCGACATAGCCCTGATTTTGGGCCCGGAACCAGCCCAACCCTGGTGAACACTGTCCTGAACCGGTCCGAGCCCAAATTTTGATAGACCGAGTTAGGTCAATTCACGGGCCAACCCAGCCCAGCCCATTAGACAGCATTATTTATTAATAATGTTATTTACAACAAGATTCTACTCAAAATTTATGTAAATACTAATATTTTAGTATTATTCTGAAATTAATATAAATATTAATATTGTAATACAGTATTATTCAAAAATCTATAATTATTTACATATGAAAAATATGTACATAAATGAAAATAGTTCTTATAATAATCAAAGCATTCAATTGTAAATTCAAGGCCAAAATTCTTTGTCCTCTTACCAAACCATGTGACAAAAGTAACCAAAAATTGGAAAGACCCACAATCATGAACATCGCATATATATTGGTAATTGATTTAATTGTTCAAAACGCGTGGCTATAGAATGACAATGTGTTTGTTTGTTTGATTGATTAAACAGGAAGATGCCAACAACAACAATAACCAAAGGGATATATATATATATATATATATATATATATAATCAATTAGAACAAGTAAATCCAAAAGGGCTATTTTGTTAGAGAAGATGATTCACCCCCATCACATACATATATGATATAACACATCAAGTATGTTTTTTGATATATTTTCCATTTATATATTTCATGTTATGATTTCTATTAAGCATAATAGTTGTTTAAAATATTTGATTAAATATATAAAATTTGATTCAAGAAAATATATTTTCAGTTTTAGCAGTATACTTTGTAATTTATATAATTGATTTGAAGCAATATTAAGGGTGTATTTGGTAACGCTTTTAAATGATGTTCTTAAAATTTTTTCAAAAAAAAATTATTTTATTGATGTTTTGAAAATAATTAAATAAATGTATTAAATAATATTTTAAAATAAAAATGAGAACATGTTTGATATTATTTTTGAAATGAGTAAATTAGTTATTTTAAATAAGAAGTTATAATTAATTTCAAAATTATTTTTTTTTAAAAGATGAAAAACAATAAAAGAATAATTTTAATTTTAATTTTAATTTTTAAAAATAAATTTTAAAAAATATACAACTAATTTTTTTTTTTAAATATAACCAAAAATTATTAAGCCTCTTTGCAACTCTTAAGAAAGTAACAATAAAAAATTTGCATGATTCACATAGACAGGTGAAGAAAAGCATTGTTGTAGAAGAGACAGCAAAACCAAAGAATGTTTATGCTATTCTGTCGGGATTAAACATTCTCTTGAGGTGAGGTAGGTGTTGCAAATTAAAGCGTATTAGGAACTAGTATCTTATCACCCTTCTAGTTTTTGGGCTATGTATACAACTAAGAATTGTAGCAGATCGGACATGGTACTTACAGTAGTCGGATTTATTAGATTTCATGACATAGGGTCGATTAAGGTACTTCAAGATTATCCTCGATTATACCTGTTGAGTTATAACTTTACCTTAAAGGTTAAATTTAAAGATAAGAACCTCAATAATAGTATTTAAGTTATTTATTATTTCCTCTCACATGCAAACTCAATTTTAATCAATGAGTTTTGTCATGTGAATTCAAATTATTATTTTAATTTTTTTGTATTTGAAGAGATTCGAGCACAAGATTTTAAGATCAAGCGTACTCTGATACCATAAAAAACTTAAGAAAAAATGTGAATGTAAGTGTTATATTTTATTGTTATGTTTGAGTAATATATACAAATGTGATCACTAGTATTTACAAAATGATAATCTAATTCAATACATGTTTACAACTGGGTTTACATATATAGAGAGTTCACTCATATTAGCACAAAAAAGTTCGAGATCCACATCACCAAAGGCGTAGAGAAAGGTAGAGGGACCAACTCCAAAATCCTGAGTACCTTGATAATACCACAAAATTCGTTTAACTGCTTTTAAATGAACCATTTAGGAAAACTGAAAAATTAATAAAGTTTTTTGACAATATAGATTAAATCTAATCGTGTAAATGCAAGGTATTGCAAACTCCCACTTTAATACTTTAAAGTTGAGACATTCATGGGATCATTGTTGGAAGAATTAGGTTTTTCTTTTATTGTTATTGGTGTTGCAAAAAAGACTCTCTCAAGCATTTGAGTTCATAGTACAAGATCTTGAGTATATTTTTCTTAAGAGAAAGGTTTTACCAACAAAAACTCGGTTTCAACATAAGAGAAAGGTTTTATCAAGAAAAAACTTGATTTCAACACCAAGAAAATAATGTAAGGGTACCAAAAATCCTTGGTTGCAAATTCTTGAACTAGCTACATGATTAAGGTATGAAAAAAAAAACCATCAATGTTGCCGGCAAGTAAAACGTTAACCACATTGACTAATGAACGACAGTGATGGTGGTTGCTCAAAAAAGAGGCACTCTCATCAAGTATTTTGTAACGACCCTAATTTTACAAAAAATTTAGCAGAGTTTTTATTATAATAAGGACATATCTCATATTTAAAACCTGCAAAATTTCAATCCTTAAATGCTTTCAATTGAAAATTCTTCGCCAACTATTTTTCATCTCGTGATCACAATACCACACAAACTGTGTTTTCATATGCATATTAAAAAGTTATAAACAACTATTTACATACTCAAAAGTTTAGAGAAAAAAATGACAAAATTTTGGTTTTTTTGTTGCTGGAATACCACTAGTCTCCTAAATTATTATGCTTCCAGCATTATTAAGAACCTGAAAAGTAAGGATGAGCTTATGTCTAATAGATTTTTAAGTGCAATGACACATTTAAAAGTTACAATAAACAAAAGATAAATTATTTTATAAATTTCAATAACATTTTAACAAATATTTAAAGAGATTTCAAAACTAATATCCATGAAGGTTGACAAAAAATATTTATGCCTTAATTATAAGTAATTATATTTAATTAATTTCATGCGTAATTTTGTAACATTATTCTAGGGACCATCACCTAGAACTGGCCAAACGTATTTTTGGGGCATTATTCCTAAGGTTTGTTGCTCATGGTTAGTCAAATGTACTTTTAGGGCATTATTTTAGGATTTGTTACCTAAATTTCATTTTTGTGGACTTTCACAGCGAGAAAGAAATCATAACCAAAGTTATCGATGTATAAACAATCATGACATTATATCCAAAATTATCAATGCATAAACAATTATGAAAACATATTCAAAGTCACCGAGTTATCGGTGCATAAACAAGTATGAAATCATATCCAAAGTCATCAGTGCATAAACAATCATGGTCCATCATAAATTCTACTTCTAAAGAATTACTTTTAAACCAAAAATATATTATTTCAAGTGTATGGTTGAAATTATGAAAAAAATAACTTCACATAGCGAATATAAATTCTTTTTGGAGCACGGCACGTGTTAATGCAATATAATTACTAAACTTGTACATTTATATTTCATATATAAAACAATAATTTAATTCAATTTATAAACAATAAATCTTGACCAACACAAAATAATTCAGATTAAATTTCCATAAACATTCATAATTCAAATCCAATTTTCATAAACTTTGTTTAGGTATTAAGGAAAATAAAACACCTTACTTTTCAATTATAAAACTAAAATAGGTCAAAACATATAAAAACGTACCTTAACAAATAAAACCAACAATATCTAGACTTTTACTGATTTTTCTCTTTTTTCAGGATCATTTCATAATACTAAATTAATAATAACAATTATTAACCCAAAATACAACTATTTAGAAAATTATACTATTAATCATATTACAAAATTTTAACAATGGGACATAAAACTAAATTATTCATATAAAGTAATCGCTAAAACTTAAAATATTATAATAATTGTACACATATCTAATCATCCAAAACAAATCTAAGTTTAATCTTAGCTGAAATTAGTATTTTACCCATTTCCTTATACATTGTTTTGCTCTCGATTTCATTTCTTCCAAATTCAGTTTTTTATTCTGAATTACAGAAACAACAAAATGCAATAAAACTTCCAATTTAAAAGACAAAATTGACAACCTATGCCATGTGCTTCATCCAATTTCATCCACGCCTAACCCTTAACACCTAAATCAATATCTGGCAAATTCTTATGCCACTATTACATGGACATTACTCATGTGTAACCCAATTTCAATGTTTTCGTACTTACTAATATAATAATAATCATCGTCGTCATCATCATCATAATAATAATAATAATAATAATAATAATAATAATAATAATAATAATAATCTTTTGATGACCTTGAGTTTTAAGAAGCCGTTATCTAATTAACTTCACTTTTTGTGGTTTCCTTTACCAATTTAGGACCTATAAGCGACACTTTTCCAACTTTTTCCTAGTATGTAAGAGATTTACACTGTCTGTCATGCAATACTTTAAAAGGTGTCATTCTTAAGCTAGATTGATAGCTATTATTGTAAGTAAATTCTACTAAGGGCAAATGATCAGCCCAAGAATCTTGAAAATTTAAAGTACAAAACCTAAGCATATCCTCTACAATTTGAACAACTTTCTCAAATTGACCATATGTATGGGGATATTAAGTTGTACTAAATTTTAACTAAATACCGATAGCTTTCTGTAAATCTCTCCAAAACTGAGATGTAAATCTCAAATCTCTATCTAAAACAATTGATAAAGGTACTCCATGCAATCTCATTATCTCTTGAACAAACAATTTACTTAAGACTTTTAAACAATTTGTAGATTTGATATGTAAAAAGTGAACAAATTTTATTAGCTTGTTTATAATCACTTATATGTTTTCATAACTCTTCCGGGATTTTGGTAATCCTCTCAAAAAATTTATTGTCACATGTTCCATTTCAACTTAGACACAGGAAGAGGTTGAAATAACCCTGTTGATTGTTGATGTTCCATTTTTAGCTATTGACAGACTAAACATCTAGCCACCATATCTCTCTTCATCCCATTCCACCAAAAATATTTACATAGATTTTGGCACATTTTTATACCATAGGAATGTATAGTAAATTTTAATTTATGAGCTTGACTAAGAACAACTTTTTTATGAAATCTGATAGATGGAACAAAAAGACTACTAGCAATCTTTAAACCACCAGAAGAATCAATTAAGCATCCTTTTATTGTGTTGATTTCTCCTAACTTGCCAAACATTAACTCGACTTCAAAATCATAATAATGAGCTAAAATCACTAACTTTATAGTCGATTTCCTACTTAAGGCATTTGTTATCACATTAGCCTTTCCAAGATATTAATGCAATGTAAAATCATAATCTTCTAAATACTTCATCCACCTAATTTGTCTCAAATTAAGTTATTTATTGGTAAACAAATGCAGAAGGCTTTTGTGATCCAAAAATACCTTAAATCTTTCACCATACAAGTACAGTCTCTATAATTTTAAAGCAAATAAAATGGCAGCAAGCTCTAAGTCATACATAGCATACTTATACTCATGGGTTTTGAGTTGCATGAACTATACGCCACCACTTTCCTCAACTGCATCAAAACCAAAATCAAGACCCACCCGTGAAGCCTCATAGTAAATTGCATATCCCACGCCACAATCAAAAATAATTAAAATTGGAGTTGAGATTAAGAGATTCCTCAGTTATATAAATGCTTGCTCACATCTGTCATTCCACTCAAACTTCACCCATTTTCTAAACAAATGAGTCAAGGATTTTATTATTCTAGAGAAATCTTTTATAAATCTACGATAATATCAAATAAAACCCAGGAAACTTCTGATCTCAACTACAATCTTCAAACTATTCTAGTTAAGCATTGCCTTCACTTTAGTAGGATCAACAAAATATCTTTTTTAGGCACCACATGCCTAAGAATTTGACTTCAGCCTACATGAACTAATATTTACTTTATTTTAAATAGAACCAATGCTCCCTCAATACTTGTAAAGTGGTGTGCAAGTGTTGTTCATGCTTCTCTTTTGCCTTAAAGTATATTAAAATATCATCTATGAATACTGATATAAATTAATCAAGGTACGAATGAAAAACTCTATACATCAAATCCATAAATGCTATAGGAGCGTTTGTTAATCCAAATGGTATCACTAGAAACTTAAAATGCTCGTATCAAGTATAGAAAGCGGTCTTTGGAATATCTTAATCACTAAGCCTTAATTTGTGGTAACCAAATCAAAAATCAATCTTTAAAATGTATTTAGAACCATGCAACTAATCAAACAAATCATCTATTTTGGGTAACAAATTTTTTTTTTTACTGTTACCGAATTTAATTGTCTATAGTCCATAAACAATCTCAAACTTCCATCTTTCTTCTTGGCAAATAAAATTGATGCACCTCAATAAGTGTTATGTTAGATGAACCTCTTATATTATAACTTTTTTAACTCAGTTGGACCCATCTTGTGGAAGCCATAAAAATAAGTGTGAAGTTAGGATAAGTCTCAATAGTAAAGTCTACATCCATCTTAAGTGGAACCCAGGAAAATAACTAGGAAATACATCTAGAAATTCATCAATTACTAGAATGGGCTAGATTTTTGAATTACTAGGGTCATGATTCATTATGTTAGTTATTCATCCCAAGAAATCTTTATGATCCTTATAGTCAGCATAAGCACATTAATGATTATTCTATCCTCCTTTAAAAATATGAAATATTTCACCATTAAAGATATTAATGGTTACTCTCTTTTTTTGACAATCTATAGTAGCGTTAAAATATGACACCTAAACTATCTTAAATGTCATATCATAATACATCATTTTTAACATAACCAGCCCAAATGATATTTTATGACCACCCATATTAGTCTTACAATTCTGACATATCCTATAAAGATTTATACTATATCCAATATGTAATTAAACTAACAAATTTGATATAAAGGTTCCATTTCTAAGCCCAATAAAGATACAAGTTTTGAAAAAATAAAGGAATGAGTAATGCCAGAATCAAATAATACTCTAATCCAAGTATTGAATAGAAGAAAAATACCTTCCACAATAGAATGATCAGGTTAATTCACATTTTGAGTAATTGCATAGGCTATACCTTAAGTATTATGCCTATCACGCCCTAGTGATAAATGAGGTCCTTGAGATTATTGCTCATTTTGCTCTTGTTGTGGATGTTTACTTTACTGAGTCTATTGCGATACTACTTAAGTGCTTCTACGATCAAAACTAACAACTAGACACAGTATTCATCCTAAATGTGGACACATGTTTTGATAATAACCTTATTCTCCACTCTCAAAACAAATACCCAAATGCACACGAAAATTATGATTATTTTGAGTGCTTCTATGAATAGGAATAATTATTCGATCCTATGTTCGCCTTAAGTGTGGACACGTATTTTGATGATGACCTTGTTGCTAATATGCAAAACAAACAACAAATGTAATATGAGAACTTCGATTATCCCAAGCAAGAAAAATACCTCTCAATTGTCTCTTCTCTACCCACTTAGAAAATTTCTTATTTGAATTTCTATTCATAAATTCTATTATCTGTTTAATTTCAACATTGTCTTCTTTTATCATCAAAGCTCATTTTATCACTTTAGAATATTTTTGAAGATTCAACTTTATGAGTTCATGACGAAGTGTCAGCTTCAATCCCTTCACAAACTACTTAACCTTAACCTTATCCTTATCCTTAAAAACCATAGAGATAGCAAACCAACTCAATGCCTCAAATTTTACTTCATATTGTGCCAATGACAAACTATCATACTGGCAAACTATCATGAGTTAAATGAATAAGCTCATCTAACATAACATCATGAAATACTTCAAGAAAGTATTTTCCAAGAAAAACATCCTTAAAAGCTTACCATGTCCATTCTTCATCTTGCTTTGTGATATTAATGGTATTCCACTAGTAATTCACACTCTCAAAATAACTGAAAATTTGCTAATTTCACTCAAGCTTCTTTGGGTGCCTGTATTACATCCAAAACTCACCCAACTTGTTCCACCAATTCTTCAACAATTAATGAGTTAGCCTTTTTTTTTAAGGTCGAAGGATTGATATTTCTTGAATTTACCCAATGATAACATACTCTTACTCTCATCACTACTTCTATGGTTATATGGCTCATTACCTATGAAACCACGAAGTGCAGTGACAAATTATTTCATTTTCTGGTAAAATTCGTCAGATTGACATTTTTCTTGTGAAGAAAATGACTCTGATTCTTTATTATCAGACATACTAAAATTCAATGAGCTTGAAGTCATAACAATTAAAATGTACTAATAAGAATAATAAACAAAATTCTCAAAACGTTCTATTTTAATAACACATGCAACAACAATAAAAAAAAATTGTAATTTACAATCCTTGTTAACAAAACCAAATAAAATAAACATAAAATAACAAACTGAAATTACTATAGATATATATTTTTTGATAAATACATACAAAAGTTGCTTATCATACAATTTGTCTCTCCTAGCCCTATTCTTTACCACTTTACATAGTTTTTGTCATCTATGATGAATTCAAAGAGTTCCTTCATTCTAGCGGGAAAATGATCTAATGTCATTGAACTCTCTCCACTGACCTAACCTATAAAGCTAGTCTTATCCGTTGAGCTTTCTATTAATTTTTTTAATCAACTTCTTCTAGTTTGGTAAGTATTACAAATTCTCCTAGTTTAAATTAAATGTTGTACTACTAACTTATTCTAATTAACCCCTTTACCAAAGACTCGTAAACTTAATAGTGCCACATGCTTTGCTTTTTCAATAGCCCTCGAATACGAAGGAGTGTCGGCATAACGAACAATAGTTTCTACCAATCTTTCTCTCCTTTTATCTATATGTAATTTTCTAAGGTCTTTCACAAGAAAACCTTTTAAGGCACATTGTTCATTTTCATTGATAGACGTCTACCTATCGTACTTAGTTTGGGCCATTCTACAAAATCAAATAAAAGATGTTTATAAAATTCTAACCATGTTTTGATACCAAGTTGTAATGACCTTAATTATGCAAATGTTTCTGCAAAGCTTTCTCTATAACAAGGACATATAACATATTTAAAACTTGTAAATTTCAAATCTTACACGCTTCTAAATGAAAATTCTTCATCAACTACTTTTCATCTCGTGGTCATAACATTGCACAAACTTTGTTTTCATATGTATATTACAAAGGTATAACCAACTATTTACATCCTTAAAAGTTCATAAAAGAAACATGACAAAATTTTCTTTTATTTTCTAGTTGGAATACCACCAATCTACTTAAGTATTCTGCTTCCAACATCACTAAAACCTAAAATGTAAAGGTGAACCTATACCTAGTAGATATTTATATGCAATGGTAGATTTAAAAGTTAAAAATAAATAAAAGATAAATTATTTTTCAAGATTTAAATAACATTTTAACAAATATTTAGGGAGATTTAACACTAATATTCGTGAAAGTTGACAAAAAAAATATTTATCCCATTGTTATAAACAATTATATGTAATTAATTCTATGCATACTTTTGGGGCATTATTCTCAAGGACTTTTGTTCATAGCTGGTCAAATGTACTTTTTAGGCATTTTACTCATGGACCGTCACCAATAGCTAGCTAAACATACTTTTAGAGCATTATTCCCAAGGATTGTCGTCCATATTTTAATTTTTTTACTTTCACCGTAGGAAAGAAATCACATCCAAAGTCACTAGTGCATAAATAATCATGGCTCATCACAAATTATAATTCTAAAGATTACTTTATACCAAAAATACATTATTTCAAGTGTACAATTGAAATTATGAAAAAATAACTT
Organism: Cedrela odorata; assembly: GCA_035584115.1. Classification (NCBI taxonomy): domain Eukaryota; kingdom Viridiplantae; phylum Streptophyta; class Magnoliopsida; order Sapindales; family Meliaceae; genus Cedrela; species Cedrela odorata. The sequence goes on along the minus strand of JAXCLQ010000013.1, from coordinate 6,257,200 downwards.
CATATATTTTGCACTAGTTACCATGCTCATTTCTATTACAAATAATAGGTAACTCTAGTTAGTATTAGACTATAGTAACATGCCAAAATTTGAAATTACACAATTAGTCTTAAGTAAATCATATATTTATGCAGCTTCCATCAATTCTTCAATATTTATTGAAGTTGGTGCAACCTATAACCAATCTTGAGTATAAATCAATGATTACATAACTTTCGAAGTTAAGCAACTTTAAAATGGATAAAAAAAAGTAGTGGACACAAGAATAGCCAACGCATTTCTTGAATTCCGAGAAAGAACCTTATACTTGAACCTGTTACTTTTCCACCAAGTTAAAATATCGAGATATTTCCCACCATCTTCACAAGCTTCTTAAAGTACTTTTCCAACTCCAATTTAGACCCCACATCTTCTTCATCTCTTATAAAGCTTATTAATTCATCTTAAATTTGTATATAATCATCATTGCCACCAACATCACCACTCTCTTCGATAACACTTGAGCATTGGGATAAATGGCTCACTTTAAAACTTATGCAACCACCTTTATAAAATTCAAACAAATGTTGCAAGGCTCCCTTCAAATTTGCACATTTCTCCTATACTTTTGCACCATCATTACCAAAATGTCTCTTGTTAAAAAAAAATAATCATATATATCTTATATCTAGGATCTAACACAACTACAATGACAACCACAATGTTTGTTCTATCAACATCATCATAATACTTATCAAACTTTTCTTTCATATAACCATAGTGTCACATCTAATTCTCTCATAATACTTATCACTTTCTCATCCAGTCATGCAAGTGAGGATGGCAACAATATCATAAACATAACCATTAGATACAATGATCCTAACAAGTTTTTAGTGGCAACATAAAGCTTCTTTAAAAATCTTGTCAAAACTTTTGCTTTTTGCCAATCTTCCCAAGTCGTAACACCATTATGACTCTCAAGTTAAGAATTATAGCTTGGATCCTCATCCTTCATCCTATGAAATACATTTTGAAACACAATGGTTATGTCTAACATTAGGTAAGTGGAATTCTACCTAGTTGAAACATAAAGACAAACCTTATCGTTTTTAGTGAACTTTTCTCCTCAGCATACAATTTAAATTGCTAAACCCTTGCCTTTTAACCCTTCACATATCTCACTTCACTAGAATATAACAAATGGAATTTGTAATTTCCCCAAGATCTTTAACAATCAAGTTTAAAATATGAGTAGCACATCTCATATAGAGATAGTCCCCACCAAGAACTAAGTTTGGAAATCTACCCTTCAATTATGAAATTACCACATTATTAGAATTAATATTGTCTACAGTAACCGTTAACACTTTATCATCGATACCCCTTTCTTGAATGCATGATTATACCATTTTTCCTATGTTTTTTTCTTTTATAACTAGGCATTTCAAACAAATTTCAAATTATTTTGTGCAACTTTCAATCATTATCAATAAAATGTGCAGTGAGACATAGATAACTATAAGTTTGAATAGAAGTTCAAATATATGTAGTTAAAGCAATTCTTGTATTCATAGATTTTAAGCATTCTCACAAATTATTCTTCTCACTCATATATACTTTCATGCAATCTCTAGCAATAGTAAAGCGAGAAATAAATTTAAATTAAGGTTGTAAAGTATGCACAAACTCTCTAAAATCTTCACGCTCTACTATAATAAAAGGTAGCTTATCTTTTATAATAGCTCTAGCAAGTATTAGCCTACCATACTCTTGATCAAATTTTTATATGGTAAGAGTACTATCTTCATCAATACAACATGGCTTGCCTACAAGTAACCTTTGCTTCTTATATATATTATGAGAACACATTGAACATATATTTTTTCATCGTAGAAGTACCCATTGAACATTGTACACTAACCTATTCCCACAATAATTATATTTTGTATTTTCAACAATATTAGTATGTTAATTATTTATGCGCTCAAAATAATCCCTTATATCATAAGTATTTTTACTAGTTTGGGATACCGTAGAAGTAGTTTGACTATCTTAAAGATTTCGCTCTTGTAAACTTCTAGAAATATGAAAGAGATATATTTTAGATTAATAACTCCCCACCAAACAAAAATGAAGATTGCACAAAAAGTTAAAAGCATAATGATTTTAGTTTCGATTTTGAAAATTAAAAATAGAATAGTAAAACAAAAAATCAAGATCATGCATTATTGCAATTTGTTAAAAACAAATTAAACATAATGATTCATGGCCTGGTCTTAATTCTGAAAATTAAAAACATAAAATGAAGATCATGCAGAAAGTTAAACAAATGGCATATTGTAAACAAATTGCAAATGGCAGATTATAAAATACAAATGAGAATGCAACAACTCATATTATGGAGTTGTTGGTATGCAGGTGTGTGTATTATGTGGTAATAGTGACACAGTGAAAGAGAGCAGACTTATGTTGTGTTGTCATGTTTGCTTTTTTATTATAATTACAAGCTGTGTGAAATGTGTAATTTACTTTGGTGGATGTAAATATTGAGCTATTATATAATAATTTGTTTTATTTTTGCGTCCAATAATATTAATTTTTACTGATAATTGTTAACAATAACAAATATAGAATGAGTAAGCACAAAATTTAATCAAATTTGAAAAATATTGAATCTTGTGTCTTGTTATTTGACAATTTCCAATGAGCATATTTTGAAAAGATTTGTTTCAAACACCCCTACAGAAGTTGTAATTCTTAATCTTGTCTTGCCTTTGATAAAATTTCCTGTTTTGTAACATTTATTTGTTGTGAAAGCTGCTTCTTTCTTCTAATCTCTTTAACAATTACCCATTGATTTCATTTATTATCTCCGCAAGAAAACTAGTTTAGTTTTTGCTTTTACAATAAGAATGTTTCAGGCACATTAGTTTTAGAATCAACATGGGTTTCGCAAACTCAGAATAAAAAGAGAAGTGTCAATTAGATTAAACGAGAACTCCAGAAAACAGAAACAATATCCAAATAGAAATCGGAACTGAATGGAGGAATGCCTCATAATTCTTAATAAACTAGGATATCATAATTAATTGCATAAAGCGGCAAGTAGAAAGCAAATGTGGGTTGATTAATTCGAACAGAATCAAGCAATGCTCTCTATGGAAAAACATCACACAACTCATATGACCATATATCGCATAAAGCACAAATTAAACAGAAATAAATCCAAATTCATGTTTCTAACTTTCAGAACCACTAACAATCAAGAATCAAAGTAAATCCAAAACCCATTCACCAAAACTCAGCCCCAAACAACACTGACAATCAAAACCCAAAGTAAATCCAAATTCATGTTGATTATTTATGCACCACCCAGAAGGTGGTCTCCGAGCACTGTGAGCTAGTTTTTAAAAAAAAATTACTAAACCCTAATGGCCACGCATCCACCATCACAAGCCACCACATTCACAACCATTGTTATCGATCGGAACAAAACCGCAAGCGTCAACGTACAAGATTCACTGCATGTAACAACATACCACCACCACCATACTACTCCTAACAGAAACCCGAGTGCACTTCATGTTTTGTGGGCAATATCTTTGGTTAGTTAATTACATTTAGGCCTTTAAATAAATGGTGAATTATGAGAATTTTTACGTACCTTCCTTAAAGTTTGGCCAATCACAGCTATAGTTCCTTGATGGATGCAACGATAAAATAATAATAACTTTAAAAAAAAAAATGGTATCACACACTTGAGTAAGAATTATGAATAATGTCGATGGCCAAATTTTGAAGATGTATAACTGCGTATACGAATATCGAAACCAAGGTCAACAAAAGTAATTTGTATTTTCTACGTAGAGAACATGAAGAAAGCCACTGGAATAGAAGTTGTAGTAAATAGTGTAAAAAAAGAAAACAATGTGTTTATTTATCAAATATCCCCAAGAAAATTAACAAGAAGACATCCAAAATATAAGGAGTACAAGTCGATAGAACATTGCACTAAGGAATAAAATCGATAAGAAGTTGTTGACTTTGCATGCACCTAAAGCTTCATTCACAAATGTCCACCTCGATAGCTTATGAAGTCACCTGCACTAAGAATAAGGTTAAAGTCGCCGGTAGAGGTTATCGGCATGACAACTCAAATGGTCAAAAGTAAATCGGCGATGGAATTTAGAAAGAGATAATTAGTAGACAAATGAGCAGAGTTTTGGCTATTAAAGAGAAAAATATATTTTTACTTGTACCATCTTCGCAATTGGGGACATTAATTAAACACACTACTATCCTACCCTTGTGGAGTGGGTTTGCTATGCTTTTAGCAAGTTTAAAATTGATTTTAAAAAATAAATTAAACCCATAGCAAATATGAAACGAATATAGATATAAATAGATATCTACAATAAGTATTTGCGGATATATAACTTTTTTATTTTTTATTTTGAAAATACTAAAATGACATTATTTTAATATTAATGTTAAAAAAAATTCCAAAACGACATTGTTTTGATGTTATAATAAAAAAATATTTTTTATTTTATTTTTAAATTTATGTAATTATTCTTAATTTAGAAAAAAGTAAATAAAAATATCAAAATAATTTAATTAAATTGTATTTTGAATTAATAATGTATGAATTTGTAAAATAATTATGTATTTTTTTATGAAATTATTGTTATCAATTTTATTTTTTATTGTATGTACTTAATGTTTTATGTGAGTAATGTATTTTATTTTGAATTAATAACGAAAATTTATAATTTTAATAACAAAAATTCTACCAAAAATCCGTTAAAAATATGTGAATATCCGCATAAATTTAGTAAATGTTAAATACTTATTTAAATAAGTTTAGTAATAAAATGTCAAACCCTCTACGAATTTAGTAGGAATTTAATATTAATTTTTTTAACATATGTAAAAGTAAATTTAAAAATATCTATCACAAACTCGTTTCGCTAAATATAGATTTAGAAATATTCATCACAAACTCGATTTATTATAATATTTATTCACAATTTATAGGCACATGAAAAGAGAAAACAATATGCTACTTGGTCCACATGTCAAGTTCTCATTGGAGGTGTCGTGTTGGCACATACACGACAAACTTTTCTTTACAGAGTGAGCTTGCTTTGTGCTCTTCATCGTATATTGCCAATGTCATACGTTGTGGCAAAGCCCAGCAATGCCATGTGTGCTGGCAAAATCTTGGGTGTAACAAATACTGTAAAATATTGTCAAGTCTTGAGAAATTAATATTTGCATGTTTGATAAGATATATGCCATGCCAGCAACAGCCAGGCCAGGACACACTCATCTCTTTATTCTGAATTGGCCTTCGAGTTTCTAACCAGCAAGGTGGATAAGTCGATTAATTAAGCATAATTTCATAACCGACTTCATCACACTGTTACAAATGAAATTTGGCAAAATAGGAAGCTGCCGGCTAGAATTATAAACTCACCCGCGAGCAAGAAGGCAGAATAAAATACCGCCTGTAATTAGAAGCCTTTGAATCAATCCATGCTGTAACAACTTCCTCTACTGTTTGATAAGAGAAAATAAGAAAATTATTTTATTTTCGGAAAGCATTTCTATCATCTAATAATTTATTTTCACTTTCACCAAAATTAAATTTGCCATGATCAAGTGGTGGAGTCAGAATTTTAGCTTATTGGTTACTTGTTTATATAATAAAAATATTAAAGCATTTATTAATTATGTATTAATCATACTTAATCATGAATTATAAAAAAATTATATGGACAAAATATAGTAATAATTCTTAATCATGCATCATAACTTGAACCCTTAATATATATTAACAAACTATTATCATATTTTTTAGATAAATAAGCAAATATAATATGTACACAAATCGTGGTGTTAGCTTAGAAAGATTAATATTAATATTAAACTTAAGTTTTG
>JAXCLQ010000013.1:6222303-6241522 GCA_035584115.1 Cedrela odorata | reverse complement strand
CTTCGATTTAATGAGATTATCTTACTTTGATAATATTGAATTCTTTACTTGATACCGTTGAGCTCCCTTAAATTATAACAAATCTTTCTTTCGAAGAATGTATTGTTTATCTCCTAAGCAACAATATTAAAACATATTTACAACACTTAAGATAACTAACTCTTTAAGTTTATCAAAATAGAAATTATAGACTTACATTTTTTACTAAATTGTTTTCACTTTAAAGTAAAGAAGAAAATATAAATAACTTAAAAAATAAAATCAAGAACAAAAATGTATACAAAACTCTTTGTTTTTGGCATCTGCGTCCCCAAGAACTGCTCCAAATCTAAAAATATTACATATTTATAATGAAAACTTAAGTCTTATTTAATGAAAATTTTTATTTCATAAATCTAAGAGGAATAAATCTTCCTAAATAGAAAAAAGTTTTTCTTTCTAATAATTCTTCTTTCTTTTGAGTGGTAGAGTTATGAACACAAATTTTTTAGTTAAACTTAAAATCCATAGTTAAATAAAATAACTAAAAAAACTTGATTAAAAATCGAGTACACTTAAATAGAATGTCCAAAATTTGACTAATCTATTACAATAAAACTGGCAATAAAAATTTTATTTTCAAAATTAACTTAGAAACTTTAATACATTTACCTTCAAGGTAATTTGCCATAAGCTGACAATTCTGAAAATCCTAACACTAATAAAATATATAACAATAGTTTGTTTATGATATCAGGATTAAATTATAGATGATCTAATACCGGATATAATTTATCGAATATCATTATAGTCATACTGACAAGTAAGAAGAAAATTAAGTGCACAGCATACATCTTCATTAACGATATCTTCTGTAACAATGCATGCAATAACTTAGAACTCCATTGAAAATTTTCTTTTAGCTTTTTTCAACTTGTCCTCCACCATAATAGTTGGTCTTCCATATGATATAAAAAACAGATTTTCTGCAGATATTAGTCTTCTACAATCAGTTACATTCCAAATCTGAATCTAGAAAAATAATAACATTAAAATAAATAATAATTATATAATTATCGGTAATTACCAGAAAATTAATATTTAGGTAGAGAGAACCACCATAGATCTAGATTATGTTGGGCACGACTTGATACAATTCGATATTTGCCAAAACTACCAAAAAATTTTATTCTTTGTTTTACAATAACGAAGCACAATTAATTACAGATAGGAATCGAATTGGATCGAATAGATTCAATTCGGTTCGATTTAAGTTTGGTTTTTGTAATTTCGACTTAGGTTTGAATTTTTATAAAATTTAATTTATTTGCAAATGTGGACCACTTATATTTGATTTTTTTTTTGGACAAGTTTATCATAATTAGTGAATTCAACTTGTTACAATTTGTCAAATGTCTTTCTTAATATAAAATTTTAAATTTTACATATTTACTTCGATTTTCGGTTTGGATTGGTATTTTTGACCCAAAATTGAACAAGATTATTCATTTCTTAGCAAATAAAATCTATCAATAATTTTAACATTAAAAAAATCATACCAAGCCAATCGATTTAGTTTAATTTTTTCGATTCTCAACTTGTGTAATTGACCTTAAATCTAAATTTAGGTAACGATCTATCTTCATTCAATAAGAATAGTAAAAAAAGAAACATTTTTGAGTTTTCACATTGTTATTATAACTTTTATTTAAAATAACACAAGTATAACATGACAATTATAAAGGCTTTCAAATTAAGCATGAACTTTTTGATGATTACATACATTTAATCATATACTACTAATATAATAGCATGGAAGATTATCTTGAAAGAAAGAAATAAAGCTGTCAAGTGAATAAGGATGACAACGAACCGAATTTAGGGCGAATACCTCCAAACTTAAATCTACATTTGCTAAAAAAACTTAAATCAAACACGTAGGAGTTTGATATTTTATTACAAAATTTGCTTAAACGAATATTTAATATTTACCAAACCTGTGCGGATATTCGTAAATTTTAATCAGACTTTTTGTATTTTCAACTATACTTATACTATTATTAAATATCAAATTTAAAATTATTTACTTAAAATTATAAATTTTCAGTATTAATTCAAAATAAAATATTTCACTCAAATAAAATATTAAGTACATTCAATATAAAATAAAATTGATCACAATAATTCCATAAAAAATACATAATTGTTTTAGAAATTCATATATAAAATATCATAAATACAAAATAAAAGCTTATAAACTCATAAATCCAAAACAATAATTATAAAGTTTACATCTCCATTTTTATTAATTGTAGTTAACATCCACTCAACATGATTTCTATAATAGTGAATACATGATTTCTATAATAGTGAATAATAATATAGAAGTTAATGAAGTCGTTTTGATAATTATATATATATATATATATATATACACATTTAAAAAAAATTAAATATTCGCAAATACCCGTTACGGATATTTGTAGATATTTATTTGGACCAGTATCTATCCCAAACTATTTATAGGTTATTATCTTTTTTCTCAAACCCATCCCAAACCAATTGATAAGCTTACCAAACCCGTCCTATTAAGGTCTAGTACTAGCAGATTTGCAGATAAAATTGTTATATCTACAAATGAGTTGTGTAATGTGTTGTTCTTGGTACCAGTCATGAATTAATGGATCAAGCTAGTTGTGCTACTTTGACAGCCTAAGCTCGCTAAGCAAATTCTAACCCATCACAGCTAAATATACATGACAAGCTGGCCTACTTTTTTAGTTAAGGGTGTGCAAAATCGGTTTCGATTTCGATTTTACTTGGAGCCAAAACCTATTCTATTTAATAAGGTACTCTTTTTTAGGTTCCAATTCGGTTCTGATTTGAAAACAGGGTATCTTATTTATCAATTATCTCAATTTTTCTAATTTTTAACTTCATAAAAAATCTTTAAAAAATAAAATTAATGAAATTAAATTATAAAAGTATTGTATAGATGATGAAAAATTGAGTGGATGAAAAATTGAGTGAAAAAAAAAGAGAAAAATAAGTTATTAAAGAGAATTGATATACAATAAATTATTGAAAAAATTTTTGTATTATTACTCGAGTTAAATTACACATCACTACAAAGAGAAATTTAATTTTTTATGATGGTAAAATTACATAACTAATAATATTATATTATGTATATATTTATTTATTATAATTATTAACTTATTTGATAATTTTAAAATAAATATATACACATCACAATTTTATTAAATTATTATATAAATAACATAATAAATTAAATTAAATTAAATATTATAAGCATATTGATTAATTTTTTGTATGTAACTGAATGAACAAAAAGTACTTTCTTTAATAAATTATGTAACTTTATATATGTAATTCAATAGTTAAGAGTTTGTATTTGAATATGAGGTGGAGTTTAATTCATTTAGGTTGAAAAATAATTTTTTATTTTTAAATCAAACTAGTTCTTTGGTTCGGTTCTGGTTCCACAATCTTTATAACCGAAACTTAACATAAAAAATCTGATTCTTGATTTTTTGAAACCAGAACCTACCCTAAGAGAATCAGTTTCTGTTTGGAATATATTTTTTCAATTCGGTTCTTAGCAGTTCCTGATCGAACCATAACCATTGCACACTGCTATTTTCAATAACAATTTATTTATTAAAAAACTAAGTCTTATAGTTAATTTTTTTCTAGTCTACATTAAACTTATCTTATCTTAGTTTTTTAAAATAAAAAAAAATCTAATTTTCTCTCTCTCTTTTTTTTTCTAAATTTTTAAAAAAATAGAGTTCTTTTAAAAAGAGAAAAGACTTTCCTCATTTTTAGAAACAAAGTAAGTGCCTATTAGATGACATTTGCAAGAATACATATATATTTTTTATTTTCAAAAATGAAAAACGGTTGAAAATGTCTTTTGTTGAGCATTTTCAAAAACTCGTTTTCAAAATAAAAATAAATGTTTTAAAAATTATTACCAAAAAGTGAAAAAAAAAATAATTTACAATTTTTTTTTTTCAAAACATAGAATTTAAAAAATAATACAAAATATGTTTTTACTATTATTTAAAAAATACTCTTAATAAATATTATCAAAAAATTATTTTAAAAACATCATCTATAAAGATGATCTTCATTTTCAAAAACACAATTTTGAAAGTATTAAAAAACACGCTCTAAATTATTTACTTTTAAAAAATAGAGAGTTTCTTCTAAAAAATGATCTCTCTTTGTAAGAGAGACATAAGAGAGACATTTTTTCTTTGGGAAAGAAAATAATTTCTCTCTTTTGTTTCTAGGGGTATTTTCACATTTCTCCGCCGAGATTTGGATAAATCAAACATATGTATATATTTTGTGAAAACAAAAAGAATGTACCTCTCAACAATAAAACTATAATAATAAAATATATTTGTAGTTATGATGTTGGGACCAAACTAAATTTATTACTATAAAGAGGTTATAAATTAATAGAGTTGTAATTACAAAAATGATTGTTTTGACTTATCCTTAGTGCAAGTGACATAAAGGTTGTTGGGTTGATTCACCTCAAGTGAAGTTAGTTTGCCACCAATAAGAGAGGAATTAGACAAATAAGCTTGAAATGACATTTATAATATGTATGAACTTGGCTTATTTTATCGAATGTAAGGCGATAACTCTCTTGCAAGAAAGTAGTTGGAGGCTTGAAAGTAAAACAAAGAGAGAATTATAATTGTTATTTGTTGCAACCGCGATGGCTCTAACAAATTTCAACTTTGGGTCATCAGTAAGTTTTTTAATTCAAGATGTTTTAAGAATATTAACTTTGATAATCCCAATCGCAAATATCGAGAAAATTCAAATATATGGATGGCATCTTTGTTCTTTATAGAATAACTTAAGTGGTTTGACAATCGTTTAGATATAAATATTTTGCTTGTCATGGATAATTGTATTGCACATGGAAAAAAGGAAAATCTCTTTCCACTTTATCACATAATTGTTTTATTCCTATTGCCAAATAGCACTTCTAAAATCTAACCGTGTGATACATGTATCATTAGAAATTTCAAATGTTAGTATTGTCAGTGTTTTAATTGTTTACTTTTGAAATAAATAAAAAATTGTGTCTTGAAACAAGCAAATATAAATGTCCTTACTAGAATTTTAAATTAGTTTTTTTTTTAATTGAAAATTGATGCAAAAGCCACAAACAATTGCTAATTATTTTAAACACTATAAATTAAAACCCTCTGATATTGATGAATTTCAAGTTACAAATGAAGTGGATGAGGAGAATTAAAGAGTCATTGTAAAATTGAATGATCAGATTTAACAACTTCATTACATTAATCGAATGAATATTAATATATTTTCTTGATCATTTAATTAAACAACAAGTCATGCAAACTTTAACTGAAGAAGAAATCATTCCTACAATTAGACAAGAAGAAGAAAGAGAAGAAAATTCTAAGGATGATAGTACGAAAATACAAAAAATTTCATGCCAAAAAGCTTTAAACATACTTGAGAAGTTAAAAATATTTTTGTTTCAACAAGAATGTGTCACTGCCAATAAGTTATTATGTACTCGCAAGTTTAAAGATGTAGTAACAACTCTAAAAAATAAATTATTATTCCTAACAAATTTAGAAAAATATTTTATTCCATATTTTTCTTTCTTTAATATAATATAGTTTAATTTTTTTTTTTGTAATATACATATAATTATTACTATGTGAAGACAAGTTCCCTAAGACGAATTTAAAATATTTATAACTTATTACAATGTGAAGTTTATTTTTATTTATAACTGGCCTATATTAGAATCAAATTTTTTTGTGACTACATAGAGTTTATTCTTATATACAGTATCACTGTAGAGATATTTTATTGTACTATTAACAGTTAGTTGTCTAATCAAAATAGTAAAAGAACTAAAATACCTTTATGTTATTTGACTAACTAAAATAGTAAAATGATTAAAATAACTTTATCTTTTTATATTTAATAAATAAAGTATCTTTACGTACCTCATCTAATACTAAGGAAAATCACACTTATATATAATAGGCAAAATTTTAGTATAATTTGTAAACAAAATTTTAGTATAATTTATAAACAAAATTTTAGTACGTTATATTTATATTTTTGCATTTTATCTATATTTGGGAAATGGTTTGGGGCATAAGTAAAGTCCTTCATAGAAGAGATCTCGGAATTGATACCTAAACCTAATGCCTTTTATCTGAGCATGAAACTTTTACTATACATAAGGCTCTTATTACCCTTTAGTTAGTGTCCCTTGAGTTTAAATATATAATACAGTCTAAGCTCATCTCAAATAAATGGAGAAGTCTCAGAAGAAAAACTTCTGAGACTTCTTAACAATTACGTATCAATGAAAGATTCATCTTCTTTCCAATTTTATTTCGGATTCATTCCATAATTGTCACACCCTCATCTATGGGGTCCACACGTGATAACCGCTATAAACCCTCGAGACACATTCTTATCCCTGAATATGTCCCTCAGACTTGTAAGACTGTTTGAGTACTTGTACCATGTATACTCATTTACATGCATCTCAAAAATATTCTAAAACAATTCATGAAATGTATCACATAACTATTGTCTCCCTAAAATAGTTTTCAAACAAGTTCACATATGAAAGTTATATTTAATTTAAGATACATGCAAAATACTTATCAAATCACATCATTTCTGCTCATAATTACATATATAAAATAATTTTTATAAAAGATACTCAGTAAATTAATCTGTCTAAGTCTGTGAGTCGGGAATATCAACAGTACCTGAAGGCGTTACACTCTTTACTAATCACTACCACCTGTATAATACTTTTCATAATCTCGATCTCTTGAAAACTGAGAGGTGAGGGGGGTGAATATATGGGGATACACTTCGTGAGTGGATAAAAATACAATTTAATAAAACTATTTATAAATGCACTACAAATCAATTTATTTTAATAAAACTATAGCATGTTAATCAAATCATTAGGCTGGCTCATGTTCCCGATGGTTACCTTGGCCGTGGTAACCCCGAGACCGTCAGTGGATTTTATGCAAAAAAAAAAAAAACAATGCTCATTTGTTAAAATATATTCTTTTTAATATAAGGAAAACATGCACATTTTCAAATCTACCCACCACTGACGTTCGCCTTGAGTAATCATGTGGTAATACTCATGACTATCCTCGACAATTCCATAGGTAGGCAATTCTCAATCATCATATCCACCCTTAACTACTCAACTTGCAGCAGACTCACCTAGGCCGTCTCTCGTAAGTCTGTCTCTAGGTTACTACCCTATAGCTACAGTCAAATACACACTTGACCCTTCCGACCATATCACCAATATATGCCACAAGCAAATCCATGTACATAAACATTTACAATCATTTCATTTTCAATATCATTACAAAGTATGCAATTTCAATCTCAATCATGGCCCCTGGCCATTAACATTTCAAATCAATAAACAGTCTATCACTTGTATTTCAAATCAACAATGTATATCTATTTCTTAAAACAGTAAGTTCATAAAATAGTTCAAAAGCATAAAAACAAGTTTAAAATCCATTTACTTAAATAAGAGGATATTATCTCCTAATACTACTCCTTGCATCTAGTATGTCTCTCTTTCGAGTGCTCAGCGCCTATATTACACATATATAATAGTATAAACTTTGATATTCTAATCAATTAATATTCATGTCTTATATGCAATGCTCATTGTCATTATATCTCAATTTCTTTAGTTTGGCACATATAACTCTATGAGGCTTTCTAACGAGGACCATTTAGTCGATTTTCAACAACGGAATCCCATGGTCGTATTTATTCCAAATTCCACATTATAATCTAATATGATTATAAGCATTTCAAGTGATATTTAATGCTTACTTAACATTATATAAACTTCTAATAACTCCAATTAACTCAATCTACTTTTCCTACGCAAATTTAATTAAAAATTTTCGGGTGAATAGTGAACCATAACACTCAAACATGCTTAAATCCATTAACTTGAACTTAGAATAAGTTTATAGGCTTACTTTTAGCTTTAGATGCTCTCATAAGCTTCACATTATTCTTTAAACCTGAAAACTTCATTTCAATTAGAAACCATAACGTGTTCACTGCCTCTCTTGCTGTTTCAAGCCAAATCCGATATCACACTGTTGAGGAGAGATGATTTAATCACTTGACAACCAAACTTGAGTGAAAAACTCACAAGATTTGCTAAGATTCGTAGAAAATTGAGAGAGAGAGAGAGAGAGAGAGAGAGAAATGAGTGTTTTAGTGAGAGTGAAATGACCAATTTATCCGTCTAATGTTGCCCAATTTGTGTGAAGTATCGATATTTTTAATCTGAGTATCGATACTTTTGGCATGGGTATCGATACCTTTGGTTTAGGTCTCGATCCGTTCTTTAAAATTCTAGTTCTGGAAATTCTTTCGATCTCGAGTATCAATATATTTGCCTTTATGTATTGATCCCTTCCTTTTAATGTATCGATACTTTTGTTGAAGGTATTGATCTGGTTCAACATGTAATTAATTTCGAGCTCTCTGTATCGAAATGTATGGATACTTTCTTCATAAGTATCAATCCATTCTTTTCAATGTATTGATACATTTGTTGAAGGTATTGATCTGGTTTAACATGTAATTAATTTCGAACTCTCTGTTTCGAAATGTATTGATACTTTTTCCATATGTATCGATTCTTTCTTTTCAATGTATCAATACATTTGTTGAAGGTATCAATTTAGTTCAATATGTAATTAATTTCGAACTCTTTATTTCAAAATGTATCGATACTTTCTCTACAAGTATCAATCTGGTTGACTTGTAATTTATTCCCAAGTCTCTATCTTGTAAAGTATCGATCCTCTTTTTGTAGGTATCGATCCGTTCATAAAATATCGACCTATTTTCCTAATATATCGATACATTTGGACAAAGTATCGATACTCTCAACTCTATGTATCGATATTTCATATTCATAATATATTTTAATCTTTTATTTTTATTCTTAAACACCATTTTTATTTACCTTTCAAGAGCTCTGCCCTTGATTCCCCACAAGGGCGCTGCCCTTGACCCCACTCACTAACCGGTTAACGAAACCGTCGAATGCTTCAGCGTAGGGTAATATGCGAAAAATCTAATACATAACATCAATTTATTCATATTCATATCATCAAACTTAATTTATATTCACCTAAGCCTCGTTAATGTGCCATGAATCCTTATAATTGTAAATCCTATTCTTCGAACATAGGGGTAGATAATCATTTCATAGGGGTAGATGTATTTTGCAAGAATAGCTCAAGATTTTGTGATTTTTAAAAAATAGATGCTTATAAAATTGAATTTTTGTGATTTTCGAAATTTAAATACGTCTAAAATTATTATTTTCAGATTTTATAGAGTTTTAACAAGTTTGAGAGACTTACACGTATAAAAAAAATATTCAAGGATAACTAGGTACTCATGATTATAGGAACAATAAAAAATAAAAAAAAACTCTAGACTAAACAAAATAACCTAGTTTTGGCTTAAGCAAATATTGAATTTATCCTATTTCTTTCCTCTCAAATATTAGAAAGTAAAATTCTAGCTTAAACATCTTAGGATTTTTGCCGTATCACTTATTTTTACCCCTTTAGACTTTATTATAGTTTAAGCGACGTTCAAGTGAATAAGGAAAATTAACGCTAGTGACTTCATCGTGGTTTCAAGTTAAGTGACGTTCAAATGAAGAAGAAAAATTAACGTTGGTGCACAGAGATTAACATTGTATCAACAATCTATTTGATATTTTGATATATTTTATCTGGAATCGAATTATTTTCTGTTGTATTTTTTATTTGACACAATTCTATTTTTTATTTAAATTTAATAAGTTTTATATTTAAGAGGTATTTTTTGTTAATTTTTATAAAATATATATTTATATGTGATTTTTTTTTAATTTTTAGAGATATATAAAAAAAAAAAAAACCTTATTTTAGTAAGGGTAGTTTTGATACCGTGTATGTACTATTTTAGTTATGTTAGTTTTCAGAAAAAGTACGCAAGAATTCCTTTTGTTCGTGAGAGGGTAAGGAATTATTTTTATGTCCATTTAGTGTAATTTTCTCAAATTTCGAAAAATGGTGGTGCTTTTAATATCTATTTATTTTATATTATTTAAGAAGGTCATGCCAAACATGGCCAGCGTTGCGTCCAAGACTCGCAAACAACGAGCTCTGCCTCTAACGGATTGTCTGAGTAAAATGCCAAGTTCGTACCGAATCATAAGAACATGGCCGTGTCCATACCGGACAGCACCGCCGCGCCAACATTTCGCATTTACCTTGTTTCCAGAACTTGCCACGTATGATTATATTATTATCCCTGTAGGACCCACGTCAGAGATCTGACACCGAGACTATTCTAGTCTAGCCTCTGCTTCATCGAGAAGGGAAATAAAATATAATACCCAAAATAACAGCCAATCACCTGCTTACACGTCTTTCCGTAGGTCTCTCACTCAGTGTATATCAGGTCACCGGCTTAACAGCAGAGTTATTTATGATGAAAATCAAAGCACAAGCTCTGCCTATGCATTTATAGATCTTAAACATCATCATAGTCTTTTAATACTCGAAAAAACGATGTCGTTTCTCAGACGCAGAAAGGGCTCCGATTTTTCAAAATCTCGTAACTCAACGGATTCTAACGCCAACAACAAAGACGACGATAAGGATGAGAAGGATAAATCAAAGCTAGACCACAAGAAAATTAAAAAAAATTCTTGTGTTGACAGCTGTTGCTGGTTCATTGGCTGTATATGTTCCACATGGTGGTTTTTATTGTTCTTATACAACGCGATGCCGGCGTCGTTTCCGCAGTTCGTCACGGAGGCCATTACGGGGCCATTGCCGGACCCACCCGGCCTGAAACTGCTCAAGGAGGGCTTGACGGTTAAACACCCGGTGGTGTTTGTCCCGGGGATAGTGACCGGTGGGCTCGAGCTGTGGGAGGGCCACCAGTGCGCTGATGGCTTGTTTAGGAAGCGACTCTGGGGCGGGACATTTGGTGAGTTGTACAAAAGGTAATGCCTTGTTTGTGGTTTAAAATGCAAATGTTGCTTTGCTTTTATCTGGTTTAGGAGATCGCTTAACTAAGATGCTATGTCATAGATTGATTAATGTCAAATTATTTTGTTGTAGGTTAGATTGAGTATGCTAACTAGACAATAGAAATGAAAGAAAAAGCTGCTTGTAGTTACTTATAGCAGCTAACATCGAGGTGTAAAGTGAAAATTTGATTGTTTATTTTGGGAATTTTAGAAAAGTGTACTCTGTTGTTCACTAGATTGCTCTGCTGGGTTCTGAACTTTATTTGGTTTTGAATTCCTAGGATTACTAATAATTGAATTTTAAGTAAGCTGCTTGTAGTAATGGATGACTTAGAAAGCTATTTTATTAGTTTATGAATTTACGAAATGAAGATTTATATGGGGGTTGTGATGGAAGAATTGCTTGACTAGATTGCATCGAGTTTGATTCTGTTTTGGGAATCAATTTGGTTCTGGTAAAAAAAATTATTTAAAGTAGTTGGTATTTGAGATGAAATTGTAATGGTAAATTATGATTAGTGTATTATGATCTCGACATAGATAATCTGTATGCAGAGCAGTTGAAACCATTAGCAATTTGATTCAACCAGTTTTCAGCTTTTATCGTAGCTTATAACTATTGTTTTCCCTCTATCATTATTTCAGTGATTTGGAGGGCACTCTCTTTGTAATTCAATGGTTCCAACCACGATCACTGACATGTGTTGGACTTTCTCTAGTGACTTTGATTTTTTTTAGGCAAAGTTTATTTATCTTATTGGGATCAGAGGTAGTAAAATTGCATATCTACCTTGCTCAGCCTTGTGACTTTTGGTTTCCTTCTATCATTATTTCAGTGATTTGGAGGGCAATCTCTTTGTACTTCAAATGGTGCCAAACCAGATCACTGACATGTGCTGGAGTTTCTCAAGTGACTTTGATTGTTTTTTGAGGCGAAGTTTATTTATCTTATTGGGATCATAGGTAGTAAAATTGCATATCGACCTTACTCAGCCTTGTGATTTTTGGTTTCCTTCTATCATTATTCAGTGATTTGGAGGGTACTCTCTTTGTACTTCAACTGGTGCCAAACCAGATCACTGACATGTGCTGGAGTTTCTCAAGTGACTTTGATTGTTTTTTGAAGCGAAGTTTATTTATCTTATTTGGATCATAGGTAGTAAAATTGCATGTCAACCTTACTCAGCCTTTGGCATCTAGCTGCTCATTTGACCTGCTAATTTTTAGATTGTTTTATTTTGTAAAATTAATTTAAACATTGTCAGAAACAAAGCACTGTATGCTCATTGCTATTAGTCCCCGTTCACAAATATTATTAACTTGATGTAGAGTTTCTGGTTCTGATTAAGTATCGTCCATTTTGCTTGTTCATGCCAACTGCTTTTATGTTCTCACCACTTCTCAGTATTAAATCAGGCGTGAAGTTTTACTGTTAAATTTGTGGATTTGACGCTCTCTGTTTCCCTCTTCTTTGTGTCTGACAATGCAGACCGTTATGCTGGGTTGAGCACATGTCTCTTGATAATGAAACTGGATTGGACCCTCCTGGTATTAGGGTCAGGCCTGTATCAGGATTAGTGGCAGCCGATTACTTTGCACTGGGTTATTTTGTTTGGGCAGTTTTAATTGCTAATTTAGCTCGCATTGGATATGAGGAGAAAACCATGTACATGGCTGCATATGACTGGAGAATATCTTTTCAGAACACTGAGGTATAGTTTAGATTTAAAACCCAAAAACTCTTTTTGCATTGGTGAATGTGTATTGTATGTTGTACATTTGTGAATATTGCATATGGCTGCATATTTTCTCTCAGGTATACTAATCAGTTTTATGCCCAATTAAATATGTCAGGTCAGGGACCAGACTTTAAGCAGAATAAAAAATAACATAGAACTCATGGTAGCTACAAATGGTGGGAAGAAGGTGGTTGTAATTCCACATTCAATGGGTGTCCTGTACTTTCTGCATTTTATGAAGTGGGTTGAGGCACCCGCTCCAATGGGTGGTGGAGGCGGATCAAATTGGTGTGATAAGCACATAAAGGCAATCATGAACATTGGTGGGCCCTTTTTAGGGGTTCCAAAAGTAGTCGGAGGTCTATTTTCTAGTGAAGCCAAGGATATTGCTGTTGCCAGGTTTTCTTTTGAACTATTATGATGTGAATAGACCTTGTCATTATATTGTAATGACTTTTGTTATTGATTCCTTCTATCTTTTTCTTGAAAAGTTAAGCTAACTGTTAGCCAATATCTCTTCTTTTAAAAAACACATTGTTGTCTACATATCTTATGAAATCAGTATACATCAATGTGGATACCTACTGGGAGTCTGGGATCCCTGTCAATCTCTTTACCTCAATCCATGATGCTCTTTATCAACCCTAAGGTTTCGGTGAAGTTCTGTTGCATTAACATATATTAATAGCAGAGACATTTTTCTTTTTGTTTTTTCTCCCCTACTATGTTTCTCTCGAGTCATAGCCTAAAAGAGAGGAGAACAGAGTTTCAGATGACAATTGTTCTTTCCCAATAAGTTAGGTTAATTTCCCAATAGTTTATTTGGTATTGTTTTGTATTTTTTTCTTGGATATTTATTTTACAGAGTCTGGTATGTATTCTAGCAATTTAGATAATGTAATACCCCTAGAAAACAATATTCTTGCAATTAGTAATCTAGAGGAGAATTTGGTTTGAAATAGTTATCAATATGTGCTTTTGGAAACCATTTCTCATTAAATTGTTGGGTTTTAATCTATTCATTGCTTAAGATTAAAACTGGGAAGTTAATTTGTTTTGGATTATTTGGTTATGTCAAACTTGTAACAACTCTGGTGGTTGTTGGATATGCAATGGACAGAATATATATATTTTTAAATTTTACTTATGATTTCTGTATGCCCGTTTTCTTGTTTCTTGCCTTTACATCTGCTCATCATGTTGCATCTGTTGACTTGATTATTAGGAGATTAACTTGTTTCAATTTTTTTAGTTCATGTGATGAATATGATTTTTCTCAATGGATCATGCTGTTAATGCTTAGAGAATAAAATTGAATATATTTTTTTTGTAGATTTTCAAAATAAGTAGTGAGAATTGCGAAAATTGGTGGCTGTCATTTTGTTTCTTGTTTTCTCTCTAAAAAGGATGACCATGCTGATGCTCTCCAAAATAAAATTACATCGTTGGATGAACTTAAGTATTTGATACTTGAACTTAATGACCTAAATTAATTCTCCACATTTACTACATGCATGCTTCATTCAATTTTGCTTCCAGCTCATGATGAAATGCTAATCCTAAAACAGGGCATTTGCACCAGGCGTTTTAGATAAGGATCTATTTGGTTTTCAAACCTTACAACATTTAATGCGGATGACCCGCACATGGGATTCAACCTTGTCAATGATTCCAAAAGGTGGGGATACTATCTGGGGTGGTCTTGATTGGTCACCTGAAGGAGGCTATTACTGTAATGGAAACAAGCTGAAGAACAATGATATCCGAACTGCTGACCAAAATGGGACTAGGGCTTCGGCAAACAGTGAAAGTTTGAACTATGGGAGAATTATTTCATTTGGGAGAGATGTGGCTGAGGCGCATTCATCTAAGTTTGAAAGGATTGATTTCAGGGTAATATTCCAATTTATGATTTGATATTATATGTTAAAAACCATTCCAACTGGCATTAACTGAACTCTCTCCCTCTCTCATTTCTTAAGTGAAATTGTAATTTCAATTTCTTAACACACCTATCTGTGCTACTACAAATACAAGTACAGCTTCTTCTTACATCTTTGGTGGAAGGGCAATGTCTTCATATTATATATATAATACGAGAATGTACTGCTGGTCACAATTTACTTGCTACAATCCTCAAACAATCATATGAGAGACTTAACATTGTTTTATTTACTCGTAGATTCTTGCAACTATGACATAATTTGTCTTCCAAGTTTTTTTTTTGGTTGGAGTCTTGCATACTTAATTTCTTGTTGATTGGCAGGATGCTGTCAAGGGTAATAACCTTGCAAACAAAACCAGTTGTGATGTATGGACAGAGTACCATGAAATGGGTATTGGGGGTATTAAAGCTGTTGCTGATTACAAAGTTTACACTGCTGGATCGATTTTGGATCTGCTACATTTTGTTGCCCCTAAGCTGATGGCACGTGGGAATGCTCATTTCTCATATGGAATAGCTGACAATTTGGATGACCCAAAATACGATCACTACAAATATTGGTCAAACCCCTTAGAAACAAAGTGAGATATTTCAACTTTTCTCTGTTATTCTTGAGTAACTGGTGCACGAGTACACCGTATCCAGTTGGTCCAAGTACTCTTGAACCTAATGTCATAATTTTTTGGGTTAATCTTAATTAAGTTATGTTGAACATATTCACTTTTGTACTATACTAATGTGAAAGAATTTGAATAACGTATGTATTTTACAAGTTATCACAAACTGAAGTTACCAACTTCTATATCTTAAGATTAGTAGGATTTTGCTTAGCCAGGCTCTACAAAAAAAAAAAAAAAAAAAAAAGAGAGAGAGAGAGAGAGAACACTGTAGAAACACCTGCCACTTTAGCTAAAGAAAAATGGACAGTTGTCCGAAATGGGTACTAAATACTTTCCAAGTGATCTCTTGACATGTTTGTCAGTAGTTCAAATGAAATTAAGAGAAGAGAACTTGTTTGGTTTAAATAACTAAGTAGCAAGTTCTTTTGTGGAAGGAAATATGACAGATTTAGCTCACCAAAACAACTTAAGTCATAACATAAAATTGCTTTCTGCAGAAATCTAGAGTTCCAATTTCCTGAAAAGAAAAATCAATTGAATTTATTTCCTCTCTTTTTTTCCCCCTCTAAAAATCAGAAAAATTGAAATGGGTTTCCACCTTTGGCTCAGTCTATGTATTTGTACCCATAAAGGAATGGTAGGCACAACTAATCTGTGAACAGCCCATCACCCCATAAAAATAGGATCAAATCCAACATACATGTAATTTATCCCAGTTATTGGCAGAAAAAGCTGGTGATTCGCTTTTTAGGCTCTTATTTTGTTATTGTTAGCATAGGCATTGAACAATTTTAAAATTTTAGTACTATGGGTTAATAGATGTGGAAATTCATTGTTTGTCCAAATTATCATAGGTGCCGCCTAATCTTCTGTATTGCTTTTACAGGTTACCGAATGCTCCAGACATGGAGATTTATTCCATGTATGGAGTTGGAGTCTCCACAGAAAGAGCATATGTCTACAAAGTAACAGCAACTTCTGAATGCTGCATTCCCTTTCAGATAGATACTTCTGCTGAGGGTGGAAGCGAGGATTCATGTTTAAAAGGTGGAGTTTTTTCTGTCAATGGAGATGAAACGGTTCCTGTTCTGAGTGCAGGTTTCATGTGTGCAAAAGGATGGAGGGGGAGAACACGATTCAATCCTTCTGGTATTCATACTTACATAAGGGAGTACGATCATGCTCCCCCTGCTAATCTTCTAGAGGGCCGGGGCACCCAAAGTGGTGCTCATGTTGATATAATGGGGAATTTTGCATTGATTGAGGATATTATAAGAGTAGCTGCAGGAGCTACTGGAGATGACTTGGGTGGAGATCGAGTTTACTCTGATGTTTTCAAGTGGTCTGAAAGGATTAACTTAGACCTCTAGATTCATATGGTAGTACTTCCAAGTGTCCATTAATTTCTGAAGTATATTATTCTAACTGACCCCTAAGGATTCTTCTTCTCCGAACTAAAATATAACATTTTGAAATAATAATGGTGGAGAGAGAAAAGAAAATTGAGTAAATTGATACTCAAAACTCTCTCTCTCTCATTTTGGGTGTGCTAACCCAGTAAATTGATACTGATACTTAACCATGGAAGGTTGATTGGTTTTGGCTTGAACTTTGGTCTTGCATAAACACTTTTCTTGGGTGAATTCTTGGAATTTGAAAGTTGCCCGTAGATAATGTGACCTGATATGGTTTCAACAATTTCACCATAACTTGATTATTTATATAGCCAAGCTTACCTCTACTTGGTGTGGATTTAGCCCAAGTTTCTTTTACAATCTCTTATGTTGTGTCAATTTATTAAGAATCATATGTGATTAATATCGGAAGAGTAATCTCTCTTTTGTTGACCTACTGCTGTTGTGTTGTATTACTTTTGGTTATGATCTCTCTCAGTATAGTTGTAATTTAACTTACTTCCTACCGTCATTGTTTCAGTGATAGCCAAAATCGTATTCAGTTTTTCTCTAGATACACAACTGATGAATTATCAACCGTGGCTGGTGGCACCAGGTGAGGGTGATAGTGATGATGCCGGTGGCTTTGGCTGTAGCTGTGGTCCAACTGTTAGGCTTGGGAAAAGGGAGTAAGTTGCTGAAACAACTGCGCCGAAATTTGTACAGTGATTTTACTTGGTACTTAGGTAGTCTTCAATTTGTTATGGAAATCACCAAATCAAGTTCATGAAATTTGTATCTCACTATTCCGGGGGCATCAACCGAACAGTCCAAAGTGGCTTGAAATTTTGGAAATTCCATTTATTTATTTGATAATTGTGAAGAAAATATCTATCATATTTTTATATTTGCCAAAATGAACTTAAGGAATCTTATAAGTGAAGTGCCGGCCGCCTTAGCTGAGGCCCCATGGCCATGAGGTAATTTTAGAAGTCTTTGTTTAATGAATGACCGACTTTACTCTGTTATGCAAGAAAATGAACGAAGAGAAGCATATGATTCTATGAATCCTATCTTATGGCCATATGTAATTTTTAAGATGTTAACATGCAGGACTGGATTTGAATTAATTAATGCAATAATACGTTGACTTTGTTTGTGCATACTAATTTTCTTGTTATTATCTAATATAAGAATCGAAGAATTTATATCGACTTTGTCATTATAAATTTATTATAAATTAAGTATTATTCTAGAATCATAAATTATAAATTAAGACTAATATTAAAATTTAATAAATAATAATTAAATAAATAAAAATCTGAGATAATTATACAACGATATCATTAATACTATCAAATTTGAAATTATTCCATCTGCGAAATAATGGTATCGAATATTGGGTTGGTGGGGCACGCATCACTCAAATTGCAATGTCCATCGTAATCTCATCATCAAATAATAAATTCATGTCATCTCATACACTAATGTATCATAGAGTTTTCTTATTTTGATTTTTTTTTTAAATTTAAATTAATTATTAGTACTTTGTTCATTAAATTTTAAATCTTTTTTTTTTGACAAATAGTCCTATTTTGAGATCAATTTTAATTTTGTTCAAATTAAAATTGATCTCACATTTTCTTCCGCAACTTTGACAAATATATGTTAACGTGACTTGGAAGATCAAATTAATTAAAATAAGAGTGTGTTTGAATTGAAACTGTCTGGTATAATAGTGTATTTCTTTTCTTTATTATTATTTTTTTAATACTAATAAATAAAGAACTAAGAAGAAAGGGGTAATGACAATTTCATTTAAAAATAATTTTTTAAAAAAAATTGGGATAAAATTAATTATGGTACAAAAAATATGATTATTTATAAATAAATAAAAAATTTTATGCAACATATTATTTTTCGCGTTAGATTCAGAGCGAGTCTTTTCAAGTTTTGACGGTAAAGCTTGCTTTTTCTTGGTAGTGTGGTGTTTCGAGTCAAAATGCATCATAAACTTCTTGTCTAACAAGCAAGCTCTTCCCTCCCTCTCTCCCTCCTTCCTTATCATTAATTATGCTACAACACGACAACACAACTTTTCCTTCTTTTATGTCATTCCAATTTACTTAATTACCCTTTCATGACAGAATAAATATTATTAAATGAAGAGTGTGTGTGCGTGTGTGTGTGTGTGACTGAGAAAGAAGATGATGATTAAAACAAAGCTATTAATGATATATAATTATATATATATATATATAAAGAATAATAATTTAAATTAATTAATTAGGATTCTAATTATAACAATCACATAATCAAATATCTTCTTTATATGTTTCCTCTTTTGACAAATAAAAGGCGCTACTCTACTCTACTCTACT
>JAXCLQ010000013.1:6201809-6213497 GCA_035584115.1 Cedrela odorata | reverse complement strand
ATTTATTACTATACAAAGTATATTTTAAACATACAACTTCTGAATTTAATCCTAGATGTTTATTACAAGACCATAGAAGAGAAACTACAATATTAGCTATAGAAACAGAAGATGAAAATACTCCAACATCATCATATACTCTAAAATTACTTCAATAGAATGAAATTTCTATTCCAGATGAATGGAAAATAGAAAACCCTCAACCTCCTAGAAAGTTAGTACAAAAATAATACTAAATTTAGTATTCTTTCTCATTTGGTGGTCATGATGCATTACCAGATGTTACTTTAGATTTATGGAAATTATTTTCTTAATTAAGAAGTTAATTGAAGATAAATTAATTATATTAGTTTATCTAGACTTAAGAAATCTATAACTAATCTTCATTATCAACATAAAAAAGAATACAATGGATCACACATTAAAAGATATTGAGGAATTAATGTTAAATTATGTGGATAAATGATTACGAACTTAATTGTTAAGTTCATAATCTTTATGAGTTTATTTAATAGTTTTAAAAATTATTGAGGTTAAATTATAATTATATAAAGTAATTATATTTAATTATAATTATGTGAATGAGAACAATAATAAGGGAGGTAATTTTCTTTAAGAGTTGAGAGAAAATTTTATTTTGGCAAAAAATTCTCGAAAATCAAAACTCTTTATCTCTTTTCAAGAACAAAAATTCAATAAAAAAAACTCTACATAATTGAGATTTAAGAAAATCTTAAAACTCTAATTCCTTAGCTTATGTATATTACTATTAGATACCACACATTTGGTAGTTGATTTAGAAAAAAAAAATATTTGTACAACTTTTGTATTTGAATATTATTTTTTGATTTTGATATTGAATTAATACGATTAAAATAGTTCTAAAAATAAGAGTTAAAGATTTGCAACTATATATATCACGGAGAAATTCAAATTTATACTTCTTTGATGTTAAAACAACGTTGGAAGTTACAAACTTGAAAAAAATATTTAAAAAAATTATTTTAATTTTATTAGTAGTGAAATTTAAAATAAGATTTTAATTATTTTATTTTATATTTAATTAAATTTATAAAGTATGATAAATATCATAATATTAATATAAAAATTAATAAATAATATATTAATTAAATAAAATTTTAAATTTTTGCTGCATCTTAGTTATTAAAATATGTCAAATGAGAGTCCCATTCCATATGTATGTCATGACTCGTATAGTATCATGCGTCTTTCCCACCACTATGAGAGCTCGGCTTTGTGTGTTTTGAACTGTGATGTGATGTGATGCCAAGCTTTTACAAGAAGCAAGTTTCCATGACACAACTTTTCCTTCTTGTACTCTATAGGCTACAATTATTGCTGCATAATCTTTTAAAATTTGGCTCCAATAATAAATTTAAGTTATTTATTTGTTTATTTATTTAAATAAATAAATAAATTCTATCGTGTCATTGTCATCGTTGAAACAGTATTATCATAATGTCACACAGTATTATCGTAATGTCACGTCTTGTAAAGAAGATGTAAGGCTTGGCCAAATTATTGAAAGCCCATTGTACGGTATAATATTTTACGAGTTAATTTAATATTTAAAATAAGTTAAAATTAATAATTTAAAATATAAATAAAATAAAATAAAATTATATTTAATATGAAATAAAATTTAAAATTAGTAAAAATTAAATAAAATAATTATTTATTTTAAATAAAATAAAAATACTTAACTTTTTAAATAATAAAATAAATTTAAATATTATTTATTTAAATAATTAAATTATAAATAATAAATTAATAATAATTTAAATAATTAATATCATATTAATAAAATTTTACAAAATATTTAAATAAAATAATTTATACCTTTCTTTTAATTTGACTTTTTTTTTAATTTAAATTACTTTTGTCTTATCCTAATTAAAAATTAAGATAAAAAAAATAAGAATTTTTAACTGTTAAAGATAAATAAAGCGAGGTTTACAATCATGTATGTTCAGTACTAAACAGAGCCTAATAACCATTACAGTAGCGACCACTAATCTCACGCTCAAAGACAGAGCGTGAGCAACCACAGAACCAAATGTAAAATTCATTACTAGACGTTTCTCTTCGTTAATGACCGTGAGAGAATGCGCGTGGTAATTTAAAGTACGTTACAGTGAAGGGCGGCTGCCGATAAAGCCAAAAGTTTAAGAACGGGTTTGGGGGTAAGGGAAAGAGTGTGGTCCAGATATGTAAATGATAATGAATGATTTAAAAACAAAAGGCAAATATAGCGAAGAAGACAGTGGTGGGTGGTTTTGTTTTATGTTTTAATTTTTAATTTGGGATTATTAACATTTTTTTTTGTGAATTGGCAAAGAAGACGGCACGAACGAACGAACGAGAGAGAGAGAGTTTCTGTCTGCAAAGAGTGAGAGAGTCTGGTGAGTTGAGAGTTTCGTGAAAAAGGGACTTGCCCGAGTTCTCCCCAACACTTGAGTTTCTTGCTTCTGATTGTCTCAACAGATCCTAAAGGTCTCATCTTTCTCTCTCTCTTGTTTGCCCATACTTATCTTGTCTCCACTAATCACTTTTTTCTTTCTTTCTTTTATTGTTTCACTTGCTCTTTCTTTTTATTCTTTTCTTGCTACTTGCTTTACTTTGTTTGCCTGTTGTTTTTTTCATTCAAATATGGGTGGTGGAACTATAATCAAAGTGAGTTTGTTGTTGTTGGCTCTTTATTGAATGCATGTGGAGTGTGAGATTGTAGTAGTGATGTTCAGTGAAAATAGTAAAGTTTTTCTACGTATAGTGTTTTCTACTGTACTTGTTTCTGCCTTTATTATTGTTGTTTTTCAGTGTTCTTCTCTTTTACTTTTCTAGTTTATTGTTTGTGGTGTAATTCATGTCTTTTGACAAATTTTGATTTCCCATATTATAGAAGTGGATTTGTCACCACAGCTTAGCTTGTTTTTCTATCTTTCTTTTGCTTGTTATTGCATTGCATATATTTCTTCCCCAAGTTATTGCGTGGATAATTTTTGTTTTGAGGTTATTTATTTTTTAATGGCTCATAGGAGAAGATATGAGACTCCCAGATTCAGATGGTGGGTTTCACTTGTTTGATTTCTATTTGTTGCATACTTTGCATGTACATAGAACAGAAACGGCCTGCCCTTTCTTCGTAATGACTGCAGAATATTGGGAACATTTCTCTTTTAGATTGGGCAAAACTAGGGTTTATACTACTGAAATCAAACAAAAGCCTGCTACTTTGTTGTCTGTTCCTTCGTATATAAAAAAAATTGTTAACAAACCTGTTCTTAGTGTTCTACGAATTCAGTCAGAATTTGGAACCCAAAATGTTTACACTTTGAGCCAAAGTTTTCTGGTTATATGCTAACTGTATACTCGGTCATTAAAGCTTTCTCAATGCATGAGAAGAAATTACTTCATCTTAGTAGTATTGTGACTTGGGTAGCTGCCTGGAGTACAATGATCTGTTATTAGACTTATGTTTTACATAGATTTTTTGTTGAGTGGCATTAGCATTATCATTTGCTAAAGAACTACCATGTGAATACAAATGTCTCTGAAGTTTTTAACTCTATGGCAAAAGAGATTAAAAATACATCATTTTTCCTAAGTGGTAATGTGTGTTTTGGCAAAACTTTAGTGGTATACATTTTGCTCATTCTCTGTGGTGAAACATTATTGTTATATGTGTTCCTTTCTTTTTGCCCTTTGATTTTGTCAATACATATTCTTTTACTCTCTTACTGCTATTCATTCCTTACAAATTGCCATGCACTCATAATTGTCTGGTAATACATGTCGTATTCTATTTAAAGGAAAATCAAATGCTGGATCATTCCTCTTTGCTTCAGCTAAGGCCATTGATATGATCAACATAGCTGCATGGTTTTAAATATCAACTTGGTTTCTAAATTTTGGTCAAATTAGAAGTAATTGCTTCACTGATGTTTAAGGGAGTTCCAGAACCCACGAAAATGGCCTCCTTAATGTTCCATCATTGCTCTTTCTCTCTTCAATTCTTGTATCAAAAGAATTCACTTGTAGAGGAAGATGATTGGCATTCTATGATTCTGATCAAGGAACAGTATTACAAAACCTTCCTAATGGGGATTTATTGTGTCAAACAATTGTACAAGCACATGTGTTTCACCTAGAATTTAACATCTTGTTCTTCTTACCTAAATATTGATCTGGATATTCATTTTATGCTAATACTAGCATGTGCGCTGTGAATATTGACCGAAGGATAGTTAGGGATGTCAACTTGCATACCCACAAATTCGCTACAACCCAACCCTCAAGGGACTAGTTTGATATGCTTCTTATTAGATTTGAGATAGATTTTAAAAAATAAATTAAAACTCATAGTGGGTATAGGATGGATATAGGTATGAATAAATATCTACATGTATATGTGGATATATAATTTTTTATTTTGAAAATACTAAACGACGTCGTTTGAATGTTAATATTAAAAAAAATATTCAAAACGACATTGTTTTGATATTATAATAAAAATTATTTTTTATTTTATTTTTAAATTTATATAATTATTCTTAATATAGAAAAAAAAATAAGTCAAAACATTAAAATAATTTTATTAAGTTGTATTTTGAATTAGTTATGTATAAATTGTAAAATAATTATGTATTTTTTTTATTTTTTATTGTTATCAATTTTATTTTTTGTTGTATGTCCTCTTCATGGATCATTGTGGACCTAACTAATTCTTTTTGCTATTTTGATTATTTTCAATGTGCCAAGACGCGCAATCAGTGATTATTATACTGTGTGAAATCAAACCATATTGTGTTCCTATGCCGTAATCATAATTTTTATGCACTTTTTAAAAATAGATGATTGCAAACTGTATTATTACATACGTACTTTGTTTTTGACATAACTAGAAAGCTAATTATTCTTTTGTTTTCTAATTTTTCTGAGTAGTTAATCAAATTGAGAGAAAAGAATCTGATTGTTGTTAAGGATTTTGTGGATTTCTGCATCAAATTTACGACAAGCCAACTTCTGATGAACTATACGTCTCTTCGAATTCAAGACATGCCTAAGAAAACTTTTGATCACAGTTCTGTTCGTTCAATGCCCCATTTTGTTGTTAGTTGCCCGTCGTGGTGGAATTCAAATGAACAGAAAATGCTTCAGACTTTATCCAAGAACATAAGCTTGAAAGTGGAATCTCCACCCCAACTTTTTCACGATGGGAAGTATTTAGGTCTTCAACTACCAGACCAGAAATCATCCCCAGCTCAATCAATTAGTTAATCTCACAATGAAATGGGTGCTGTGGAAGGGTCCAATCGTCAAGATCAATGTATTTTGTCAGATTATGGTATTTATACTTTGGATGCACAATTTTATTGGACACTCTTAAATATCATAAGTGAGGTATACTTTTACGATGACATCATTTCTGTCTTGCTACACAAATCAAGGCAGAATAGTGGAAAAAATCATATAATTTGGTAATGGGACAATAAGGAAGCAGGTGCTTAGGTGGGTTAGAAAACTTTAATGGACAATCAATTAGTGTGTAGCTCAACCTTCATATATGCATCATTTCTTTGATTTGGTTTGGTTCGCAAGCGGCTCTGTAAAATTTAGACTTTACATCCCTTCACTTTTTTTCTCAATTTCTTTTGATAATGATATGTCAACCTTTTATTTGATACACATTTTTTTTTTCCAGATGCTAACAAGTTTCATGATTGTAAAGCATTAAAGTTTTGTGATAACTTATGCCTGATACCTCTGTTTACAAAGATAATCTCTCTCTACCCCTTCTTATTGCTCTTAATTCTAACAATGAGAACTCATGGAAGAAAATTTGAAGAAGTCTAAATGTAATGTTTTCTTGTGCATAGGGGATATTCATCTTAGAAACTGTCTTCCATGTGTTTTGTTGGTCACTGTTGAAATAGAATAATGTCTTTGATCACATCATTTATGAGTGCCTATGGCTCGAAACACTTCTACTGTCTCAATGGTTTGTTTTATCCTTTTGCGCTCTCTTTATCCATGGAGATATGTCTCTATTTATCTTTATGCACATGCTAACCTTCATCAGATTGTTATAGTCAGTAAGCATCGTATCTCTAGTTTTTAACAAAGTGTAGTCCCTAACAATGCATTTCTTGTGCCAAATGTAACCTTGGTGCTGAAACTTCGTAAACACATCTTTCATGGCCCATTTGTTGTGACATGCATTGATGTGCAACACTTTTATTTTCATATGGAGGTTGAAGTGGCTAGTTAAACAGATTATTAAGACTGAAGCATGCTGTAGTTTCAAATTAAGTTAGGCTTACCTAAACAAGATTATTAAAACATTTTGTCTTCTTGTGTTCTCAGGTCATGATGAAAGTTGCAGGAAGGGTATGGAAGGGCAAATGAAGCCAAATTTCCTGTTGAGCGATTCTGAAATTGTTTTCAATCAGGCACATGTAGATTATAACAACTCAATGGTAGGTTGTATTATAGTTTGTAGAATTCTTCTTGTTGTTAAGTTGTGAAACTAATAGTTCCCTTCCCCCAAATATTTCAGGCTCATGCTTCATCTCCTTATAGTGATCGTTACTTTGGTGGATTGTTTTCTCCATATGGACCACAAGCTCTCGTAAGCTCTGTTGAGTATGCAAATACAACTGTCTGTGATAGTTTGGTGTAGGAGAAAGTAGATATCAAAGTGAATACATTTTTTCTTTTGTGATAAACTGCATGAAGGTTAAATTATATTCTTGAATTATGGGTCTGAAAAGCAAAGATGACATCAATTGTAAAGTTTCTTACTGGCATTTCAGTTAGTTCTGTACATGTTCTTTTTATAAATTTGTGTGAGAAAAGCTCTTCTTATGATGCAACTGTAATTGACAATGATCAGATTCATCCTCAGATTGGCTCAAAGGTGGTGGGGATAGCACCTGCAAGAGTCCCACTGCCTCTTGATCCCACAGAAGATGGACCCATTTACGTCAATCCAAAGCAGTACCATGGAATTCTCAGAAGGAGACAATCACGAGCAAAGCTTGAGGCCTGGAACAGACCTGCCAAAAATAGAAAGGTATGTATGGTTGATTGGCTTTCATTTGAACAATTGGTGCTGCGTTTGATACAATAGAAAAGTAGATCTCAGAAGTTCTTGAAAATCCTCGTGAACTCAATGTCCTGTTGGAAGTCAAACAATGCGACACAACATTGTTGAGAATGGAACTTCCGTATACTGATATACAATAGTTCAATAATTATGATTGAATATCATTGAGTTGAATCAATGCACCTCTTCTTTTGAATGTACTCTTTATCAATGGAGCCTTATCCACTGATTTGTGTACTTTTAAAATAAATGCAGCCATACCTTCACGAGTCTCGGCATCTTCATGCATTAAACAGGGTTAGGGGATCTGGTGGACGTTTCCTCAGCACAAAAAAGCTCCAACAACCTAATCCTAACAGCACCTCAAGTTCCAATGGTTTCTTAGACTCCACCCACTTAAATCAAAAGAACAGCATGTCAGAATTCGAAAGTCATTCAGGAACTGTGGAACATGTTGCGTCTACAACCACCTGCTCAGACCTCACAAGTGTATCCAACAGTGATGGGAATATCCAACAGCCTGATCGGGTGGTATCTGGCATCTCAGTCCACATGGGTTTCACGATGCAGAATAGTGGAAGACTTATGCACGGTGGAATTGAGCATTGCACATCAGTTGTCCGGTGAAAAAAATTACACACGTCACAGGACAGGCAATTCATCCTTGGCTTTGTTACTATTTACCTGATTATTATGTGTTTCGATCGTTTATGGAAAATAATTGAAGAGACTCTGAATGTAATGTACCAAGAGCACTGCTTTCTGTTTATTTTTTGGGTAGGGATGTCAAGGCAGTTGTGAAATGTTTGGTATTTTACATTGTTCACTATTTGGCTACTAAGATGTTGAGATCATCTTTATTCCCAAATGTTAACGTAATTCTAAATGAGTTGAAAAAATGGGATGATATATGAAAATCTAAAACGATTGAGATTATATTTAAGTTGTATTATATGTATAATGGATGTTAAATATGTATTTCTTAAAATAAATAATCTAGTTAGTTTGGTTGGTTGTTGTCGATGGAAGCAAACAAGAGAATAAGGGATTGAATGATAAGTAGTGTTGAAGAAATTGTACCTTGGAACTCACTCAACTCAAGGTTCAAAGGTGACAACCAAATCACCTTTTTTAAGAGAAACATTTCATAAATGATAGAAAGTGTGCATAGTACACAAAAATTAGTTATAGGGTCAGGAGGTGACAGGCACAGCTATGGGCATGGCATATCTTCTTTTAAAGAAATAGAAGGGAGATGCTGCTGCAGCAATTAATTAAATTAATTTGCGGGACGGCTGACAAGTTATTCCTAATTTTATTATCAGTATTAGATGATAGATCACTATTGTTCATTCTTTTTTATTAATACTTTATAGTTTTAGGACTAGCTTCACTTCTTCATGACGTTTTAAAACTTATTTTAGTTGAATAGTATTAATAAATAAATAAAAGAGAGCGAAAATTAGATTTTCATGATTGGTTCCTATATGATGGTGGATTACTTACCAAGAATGCGTGAACTCCGCAATAATATCAGCACTGTGACTCTGGTGAGGGAGCACCAGTCGCAACTAGCGTGCTTCATTTACCAGACAGATAACTTAGCTTCTTGGTTGTTACAAATAAAAACACTTTATATTTTGTTTGTTTATTTATTTAATCATCATGTATTTGTATATTTCTTATATATAGAATTATACAAGTTGTGTTTGGTGACTACGATTGAGGTATTTATATGCATATATACACTCATACATTACCCAAATTTTAATATCAATAGCTGTTATTAAATATACGATTACAATTTTAGTAGAAGAATTTAAAAAAAAATGTAATAACACCACTCTTTTGATTTTATTTATTTTTATATTAAAGTGTATATTTGATTAAACTGTATTTTTACCTTGTATACTAATTTATACTTCTACTCAATTTTGAACGCATAACATTTAAATTATTTAATAAACACTTATTTTTGTTTTACAATTAAAATTTATCAATTACTGACTTATTTATCCATAACAACTATTAATTTTATTTCACAACTAGTATAAAAATATTATACATTAATCTCTAACTGCTCTTTAAATCAAAGATTCTATCATCATGAATCATGAAATCAACATGGATGATGGATCCAATCAAATAATACTTCCATTTTTTTCTCACTATTAAAATCATAAACAATAATAATAATAACAATAAAATTCATTGGTGTATTTAAATTTTAGCTTGATATCAATAATACTCACCAAATTCAAAATTAGTCTTCAATATTTCTACCATTACTAACATTTTGTTAAATAATAAATTTAACAATTTTTTATTTATTTTATTATTAATTAATACTTCTACTCTTCATTTTTTTTGTTCATTCTCTCTCTTTTATTTGGAAAAATATATTTTACTTACTATCTTAGAATTTGGCCTAATTTTCAATCTCCCGTAATTTTTCCTAGACACACAAAAATTCATGTTATTACTTTTATTTTGTTCACGGTCAAATTTTTGTATAATTTATCAATTTTATTCTTTATAAATTCAAATATAAATAAAGTTTAAATTTTAATTTAATTCATCCTAACTCGAATCTCCTTTTTTCTTAATCGCACAAATAATTAAGTTTTGAAGGATTCAAATCTCAATATTATAATTGAAACGAGTAATATTAAATATTCTAAATTTATATTTAAAATTTTTTATTCTAAATGATGTAATATATTTTTAAAATAGTTTATAATAATATTTCACCATTTATTTGATGAATGTCAAATAATTTAAGATGAAAATTTAAGATACAAATTTGTGATATGGAAAGGTTATTGTTTCAAAATTAGTCTCTAATGTTTTTGTCATTATCAAATTTTGTTAACTTGAATGTCTACATATACATAAGCATTGTTGTTAAATGACAAATTTAACCTTTTTTATTTTCTTTATTGTTTTTTTTTTTTTAATTTTATATTCTTTCCCATTTTATTTATTCTCATCGCTCTCTTTCCCCACCATGCGTCCCACCACCCCCACACCATTTCCTTTTGTTGTTTCTCACTCTCTCTTTTGGAAAATATTCATTACCCCCTTAGAGTTTGGCCCAATATCTAATCTCTCTTTAATTGTTATTTTATTTTTATATACCCCAAGATCCTCGATTGTTATTTTTTATCTGAATTCTGGCTTAGCCCGGCACAAGTGTCCTTCAACCATCTAAACCAACTTTATTTTTTGTTCATTTTTTGCACTAACGTATAAAACTTAGATTAATGTTGATATCTAAATTTTTTAAATAATAATGAGTTTAAAGTTCTCTACTTAACAATAAATTTAAGTAAATAAATAAAAGGAATTGAACTTTGCATTAAAGTTAGTTAGTTAGTTAACTTAGCTTGCGTTTGCATTGCACTAATTCAAGAGACTCTATTAAAATCAATTTATCCAATGTTTGGTTATAAAATTAAAAGCGAATTGTATTGTATAGTAATATATAAAATATATAATAGTACAATTTATGTTATACAAAAGTCAACGGGAGTCTAAAACAATTTTTTTTTTAAAAAAATAATTTATTAAAATAAGAATTATCATTTAAATACATTAAATAATACAAATTTATTAATACAATGTTGTAAAAAAAATAATATAACTATAAATATTAAAATATAAATTTATTAATATAAACAATACCATCAATATAAAATATTGAAATATAAATTTAATACATCCCTGTATCAAACATGTTAGTGTATTTAAATATATTATAATTCAATTGAATCCAATTTAGTGTATTTAAATATATTATAATTCAATCGAATCCAATTCATTTATATTTTAATACAGTGCAATACATACTGTCAAATATGCTTTTAAATAAATAATTATATGCACACTCTTGTCATTTAATGTAAATATGCTTTATTTGATAAGTCTTCAAGCACAAAAAAAATATTTAAAAAAATTGATGAGCTTACAATCGTTTGGTATGCAATTTTTTTTTTTTAAATTCATTATAACAGAAGAAGAGGTTATTAACAATTAAAAAAATATATATTTTACAACTTCTAGCTAAGCTCAAAATTTAAAATTTAGGGAATAAGAATTTTTGAGTTTTTTTAAAGGATTAAAATTTTAAAATAACCTTAATTTACTTTTCACAATTATAATTTTTTCTATGATAATATTAGCTTAAAAAATTGGTCTATTAACACAATTACACAATTTTTGCTAAAAAGATTTGACAATGAACAATAATTATATATATATATATATATAGACCTATCAAATAAAATTATTTTTATAAATTGTAACAATTAGTCACAAAAAGATTATTATTGTAATTCAAAAAATTAAGAAGCTAAATAAATTATCGGATAAGATTAGAAAATAAAAAGTAAATAGACTCATTGGATAATATATTTTATAATTTGTGACAATTAATAAAAAGAACTATTATTATTATTATTATTATTATTATTATTATTTAAAATTAAAAAAATAACTAAATAGACTAACGGGATTACATTATTTTACAATTTGTAACCATTAATAAAATCAAATATTTAGTA
>JAXCLQ010000013.1:6175788-6201709 GCA_035584115.1 Cedrela odorata | reverse complement strand
AAAAAAATAACTAAATAGACTAACGGGATTACATTATTTTACAATTTGTAACCATTAATAAAATCAAATATTTAGTATTTAATATTTTTTATTTTTAAATAAAAATACTTTATTTAAACTAATCATTATTAGTTATAAAATAATCTTATCCCAATTAATTTTATTTAGTTGTTTTTAATGTTTGAAATAAAAATATTAATATTTTAAAATATAAAAAAATTGTATATTTTTTTTAAAATTTGTCCTTTTTAGCAACACCCATACAATAATAATAGAACATCTTATTGGTTTGAAGGAGAATGTAATATTTTTCAAAATATAGGATATATTTTAAAAGTATCTAAACTAATATTAAAATAAGATAAACTTTAATAAATATATAAAATTGTTCATTATTTTTATATTTATATTTTATTTTTATTTTTATTTTTAAGATCATCCAGTCCTCATATCATGGGTTTGTTAAAAGTTACTGAGTTTTAAAACCTTGATTAATTTTGATATTTGTTTTATCAAACGTTTAAAATTTTCACATTTCTGATTTCAACGGGACCCATAATAAACACGAGTTTGCGCAACTCCCGATTTTCGTTTCATACTTCCAACCCAAAGTCGTCGATGACTCGCACAGTTCCCGAAGAGAATCATCACTACACAAAAAGAGAGAGAGAGAATCATTAAACCAAAACTTAAAAAAAAAAAAAAAAAAAAATTTAAACAGCAAAAACGTCTGGAGCGCAATGGTGTCATACGTGAATGCATTGTTCTACGGAGTAGGAGGCTTAGTGATGGCAGGGATGGCACTGTTGGTTGCTTTCCAGGAGAAGCTTGTTTACGTTCCGGTTCTTCCTGGTCTCACCAAGTCATACCCAATTACCCCGGCTCGACTCCGGCTCATTTACGAGGACGTCTGGCTACGATCCTCCGATGGGGTCCGTCTTCATGCCTGGTTCATCAAGCTCTTCCCCGATTGCCAAGGTCCGATCCCAATTTTTTACCTGCTTTATTATCGTACCTGATTCGTTATTACTTGAATTTTTATGGTTAATAGCTAGGGTTTAGTTTTCAGCTGAAATTTTAGAGCTAAATTCTTTTGTTTGCTTTTATTACTTGCAATTGGGTATTTGGAATTTGACGTGGTGATTTGAATTAACTGTTCAATTGCTTTATTTTTATCAATTTGGAGTTGAATTTGAGCTTTATAACGAATGATGATAAATTCCACTAGTATGCAACTTAAGTTCAATTCCATGGGACCAGACGTGGTCTGAATGGGGATTTGGGGTGTTTGGTGGAGCTCAAGTTAGATTTGATCTTTCTTTACTCTGGTTGTAGCTGGAGATTTGGTTTAGAAGTTGATTGGTAGCAGTAGTCGAATATTGCATGGTTGATGATTTGTTAATCCGAAGAATAGACTAGAATGTGAATAGAACATACTTTATGCATATATTTCATTTGCTAAACTCTTAAAATTCAATGCAGTTACGACAAAAAGAACTTTTGAAAGTAATTGGTTAGTGTCCTGTTTATTTGAACTTGGAATAGGAAATGGCACCTATGGACTTTTAATGGCAACAGAAAGAACTTTTGAAAGTAATTGGTTGTGATGATAATGAATGAATGGCGGAGTTATGGCATTTTCCATATTCAATTATTTCATTTCAATTTTTAGTGGTTTTTGGGCATTAGGGTAAAGTGTAAAAGAAAATGTTATAAAGCGCATTGGAGGATAACAATAATAAGCAGTTAGTTAAAATTCAGTGTTTCTGCATTCTAGCTGCAGTGCATTGGTGCGTCTGAAATAAGCTTTCTTTTCATGAAATTATGAAACTTTGGAACTGTTTCTTTGTTCTCTCATAGCAGATCGCTGCAACTTTGAAATATTGCTGATGTTCAAGGATTAAATAATGCTATTGGTTTTGCAGGTCCAACTATTCTGTTTTTCCAAGAAAATGCTGGCAGTATCCTTTTATATTTATCATCATTCTTTGGGGATTTTGCTTTAGATGTTTGTTAAATTTTAGAGTGCATCCCTCGTGGACTTCAGTTGTCAATAGGTTGTGTTTATTGTCTTGTTTCTCTTTGTGGTGGCCTTTACTGTTGACCTGCAGATATTGCACACCGTCTTGAAATGGTTCACGTTCTGATACAAAGATTGCATTGCAATGTGTTCATGCTTTCATATCGAGGGTGTGTACTGCTCTATCATATGCAAATGTTATTCTCCTCTAGATTTCTTTGTTTTCAGCATCTGGAATGCTTGAGGTCCTGTCTAAGTGGATGCACACTAATGCTTCGTTTTTATAAGCAGTTATGGAGCAAGTGATGGCTATCCTTCTCAGCATGGAATTACAAAGGATGCTCAGGTGTGCTTGTCTGTTAATTCATATATTTTGCTAATTTTGCTGTTCTAAAATTCTAGCAATGTACTCATTTAGCATGTATTTCTTTCTTCTGGTTAGGCTGCATTGGATCATCTTTCTCAAAGGACTGACATTGACACGTCTAGAATAATTGTGTTTGGGAGATCACTTGGAGGTGCTGTTGGAGCTGTGCTTACTAAAAACAATCCTGATAAGGTATCACCCTGTTCAATTAAAAGTTTACTGGTGTCCTTTCTTTTCCCACCTTCTTTGATGATATATTACATTACCATCCCATGATTTTTTGAAATGTCTGATCTTGTTGTATGGGTTGGCCAGAATAGTAACTGATGTAAACGGAATTTAAGGTTTTTTTGTTTTACGCTGGATATAAAAATGGAACACTGAAGTAGTAGTTACTTATACTGCCCCAAATGGTTGAGACAATGGCTTTGTCTGTTTGAGTTGATAATCATAGTCTCTGATGTTGATTGTGTTTTGATAGCATTTTGTTGCCAACTAAGGCATCAGCAGATTTTTTCTATGTTCTTTTCTTGACCTAGATATATTTAAAGCAAGCATTTGCCTACTGTAAGATTTCAACTCTCATTTAAATTTTTTTTTTTTTTAACTTGCCTTATATCGGATGTCCAATCTTCTTTGTGTTACTTCTATGGTGCATAAATTCTCCTACATTTTAGTTAGTTAGGTAGGTATTTCTATGAATATTAATCAATTCCTTCAAATAAATGAAACAAGAAAGAAATAACAACTGCATGATGTTTCTGTAGCTTTTTAAATTTTTTTTATGAGTGCATTTCTATAGAGGGTTTGATGTCTCTAGTATTATTCCTTGATATGTTCTGGGTGAAAATCTGCTCTCCAGATGTACTATATATGATTGATTTAAATACGTGGAGTTTATGATTATGCTTCTCTGTTTTTTAGTTAGGTTCCTTCATAATTTTTCCTCTGCCCAAAGTTTTGTGGTCTTCAAATTATCTATTCTTGTACTGGAATATTCTTTTAGCTCGTGATGTTTTGGTCTGCCTTTTTCATTCAGGTTGCTGCACTGATACTGGAGAATACTTTCACATCTATCCTGGACATGGCTGGAGTTCTACTGCCATTTCTGAAGTGGTTTATTGGAGGCAGTGGTTCAAAAGGTCCAAAAATTCTCAATTTTCTAGTACGTTCTCCATGGAGTACCATTGATGTTGTTGGTGAGGTGAGGCTTGTTAATTTTATGCTCTTGCTGTGCATCACTAACACTAACCGTCCGAAGCTGTATTGCGCATCATATCCAAATAAATGAACTACCATGTTGTGATGTTGGACATCTGGCTCCCCTAGTCGGCATGATCATAAGATGTGTTAGCCCTAGAAAATTAATACTTATAGCGTGTCTGCTTTAATATATAACATTACTTTCTGACGTTGTGAACCTATTTTCAGTATTTTTGCATTGTAATGCTGTGGTGCTTATTTTCATCTTCTTCTGCTGTTACCTTGACTTTTTCTTCAGATTAAGCAGCCAATCCTCTTTCTCTCTGGGTTGCAAGATGAGATGGTTCCGCCATTGCACATGCAAATGCTGTATGCTAAAGCTGCTTCTCGTAACAAGCATTGCAAATTTGTCAATTTTCCTACTGGCATGCATATGGATACTTGGCTGGCTGGTGGTGATCACTATTGGAGAACAATTCAGCAGTTCCTGACAGATCATGTTCCAGAGAAAAAGGAAAATGAATTATCAGGCAATGACAATGGTATTCTTTCTCTCTGAATCTTTCAAGTCCTGATATTGCTATTTACATTAACGATTGGAAAAAAAAGAGGGTAGCTTTTTGACTGGGTACAATACAAGAAAGAAAAGAAATTTACTGAATTCTATTTGATCGATATAGTTTTGACCTCACGTTTTGATCTTTTTGCACCGAATATACTATTCTGTTGAGGGCTTCTGGTTATGATCCATGCAAGAGGAATCTAGCTATATTATTTCAGAAAAGCTGCCTTTTTCATCATTGCAAAATGCTCTACTCTCTGCAGTTGAACCATGAGAGTTCTCTTACTAGACTTGGGTCAAATAGCATCTAAGTTTTGTGTTTATGGTGTTCACTTATACCTAACCTCTAAATTGCCTGCTTCTCATTCTTAATTCTTATTTCTAGTAGTTTAGTTTGATGCCACATTGGGAAGAATAATTGACTCTTTGAAGCTTTAATTTGTAGCAAAAAATTTTTTAAAGAAGAAATATAGAAAAAAAAAATCTAAGGGGCCAAAGCTCACTACTCAGATCCATTATTCCCTTATTAATGTTTATTCAATGCTGCTTTCAGATTTTGAGGGAAGGTGACTGGATGGCATGCAAACTTTTGAGATTTTATTGATTGGCTTACATCAGGACCTCAAACTATTTCTACCTTTTTTCTTTCTGAAGTTGCAGCAGTTGTAAGCTTACTGTGAGGTGTTGCTGCCTGATGAACCCATTCAGATTTCTCTTGAAGATTTTTTATTGAATTAACAAAGTTCATTAGATGCCTGCCAAAACTAATGTCAATGCCCTTCAGTACACTGTATGACTTTTGACATATACGTCAAATGCCTAATGAATTCTGACTTATTCATTGTATGAAATAAGAAAGTCTCTGAAAGTGCAAATATGTGCTTTGTATTGATATATATATATACTCGGGACTGTTTGTACCTTAAATTTGATCAGGTATAACTGTTGATCTTGGATGTTTTACTCAGGTCATTTCTAGTATTTTGAAGTTCTGTTTGTGCTATCTTTTGCTCCTCAATACACAACCTAATTAGTCACCTTTAACTTGAGAATATAGCAAGATTATCTTGGATTAACCTGCCTCTTGTACTTTTGATTGGTTGAAGGCATGCTTTGTAGAATTCACAATTAAAGAAACCGAAAAAATAAAATTATACATGTTAAAGGCACTCAGTGATGTTATGCTGATCTGAGATTACAGACTTGTAACTTCAAAGTCCAGCTTCTGCATATTCTTATGCGAGATTTGTGAGGACAAGTCAAATTCAATTTTGGTGTTAATCTCAGCGAGATTTGCGAGATTAACTGTCATATACAGTTGAAATTTTTTAATTTTGTACTAAATATTTCAATTTTGGTGTTACAGGATTTTAATTTGTTGTTAAAGTTTTCTGAGTGGTGTAAGTTGTTGCAAGGTTACCATTTATTTGACAGTCTATTAGTACGTAACATATGAATGTATCAAATTGCTCTGGAAATTTCTTATTATAATTTTTAAATTTGACATTGCATTGCATGTTTAAAGTGTTTTGTCGTATATACTTTATTTGTGATTATTATCATGTTAAAAAATTTTGAGTTTTGTAATGAAAAAAAATTAAGAATTATGAGATATTATAACAGTATACTTTTCTATGACATTAAATTTAAGATGACGGATGTCGGAGTCGGGGGAGTTGTCCAAGGCAACAGTTGTTTCATCCACCTTTACGATTTGGAGCAGCTGGGATTTAGACGCATGGCTATCTATGGTTGTGGCAAAGGCAGGGCAGGCAAGCAGGCAGGCCGAAACTGATACCTTGAAATCTAAAATGCCAAGAAGGGTACAAATTGATTCTTTTCTTGACGGGAAAACGCTGAACAAC
This sequence comes from Cedrela odorata, assembly GCA_035584115.1. Lineage (NCBI taxonomy): Eukaryota > Viridiplantae > Streptophyta > Magnoliopsida > Sapindales > Meliaceae > Cedrela > Cedrela odorata. Next base: position 6,195,692 of record JAXCLQ010000013.1, on the reverse strand, counting down.
GTAGTTTTTTTTTTTTTTTTTTTTTTTTAATTTAGTAGTGGCATATTCGTCATTGAAAACATTCCTTCCCCCTAGTTTCGATTTCTTAGCCTAGCTTTATAATATTATAAAGTGCAGAAACCGGGAACAACGAACGTAGTGCACTATGCTCCGTTGTCCTTGACATTATCGATGACCCAAAACGGTGACAAGATGGAAGGGCTACATCTAATAGGGCAACTTAATACCCCTCTGACTCTCTGTCGAATCGGTGCACCCAAATGAAACTTCGTACCGCGAAAAAGTTAACATATCATGATATATTTGCAAAAAATTCATCATTCTTATTAACTGAAATCCAGTTGAGAGGCGGGATGAAATCCGTTAGTCCTATGACCAACAGCGATTGCCATTGGTTCCACGTGGCAGAGCTTCAAACCAAAGGTTGGATGACACGTGTATAGCACGGGTTTTATCATCCACGTCAGACTAATATTGCATTTTATTTTTTTTTTATTTACATATCTATTTTATTTCATTTTCCTGCCTTGTATAAAATTTCATTCACCCAATCTGCATGTCCTGCCCGTCTGCTTGCTGCTACTAAAATGTCTGTTAATGTTACCGTCATCCTTTAACACCTGGTAGATTTCCGGAATATTCTCTCTTTTTTTCTTTTTTTCTTTTTTTTGTTTTGTTTCAATCTTTGAGGTTTCTCCGACTGTTGAGTCTAGAAGCGGAACTGTACGGATATGGACGGAGGAGCACAGTACAGCCCGCGAACAGTGGATGAGGTTTTCAGGGATTTTAAGGGTCGTAGAGCTGGCATCATTAAGGCTCTGACTGCTGGTCCGTTTTAATTTCGTATATACTCAATTGTACTTTCTCTTTCTGAAATTTTTTCATCCCTTTTAATTACGATTTTCAGGCTACACGATTTAGGGTTTTTATGTGGTTTTTGTTAAATTTCTCGTTCTAATGCGAATAATTTTCTAATATTTCTTTTCTGTTTTTCCAGATGTTGAAGAATTCTACCATCAGTGCGATCCTGGTTAGGGTTTTTGCTATTTCTCTTTCTTAACTCCCCATGTTTTTCCTGCTGAAATATTTATATGTTTGTGTGGTTATTGATTTTTGTTGGAATTGCAACTTGTTGCGTGCACTGGTTGGGTTTATGTGTACTGAAGCTTCTTTATGGATTTATAATTTAGTTTGTATTCTGTATTTTATTTTAATCCTTGTTTTGTTCTGATGCCATTTTCTTATGATACCATTGTTGAAAATGATTTGTGAGTTAAACTTGTCAAACAATAACTACCGAGCCCACTTCTCGGGAGCTTAGACAGACTGGACACCAAACAAATGCCTTTACTGCAAAATAGACTGATGTTTTTAGAATGTCCATTATCAGAAACTTCTTCTTGATCATCAGGGTTTTGATTTCATGTTAGCCAAGTCGTGCTGTATGTGTTATGTACTTGCCGCCAATTACATATCTCTTTGAATTTGGAAAGTCTCCATTCCTAACCTCCCACGGAGTCTCTATAATCTTTTTTTTTTCTTGATAGAACTTAGCTTTGCTAACCAGAGTTCGAAAATGGGGCCCAGAAATCTCCAGAAGTCTCTGTATTATTATTCTGTCCAAGTCTTCAATTGTATTGTGTTTAGACTTGTGTTTAAATTAGTTTTCTGAAGTGTTTTTGCATTTTAAGGTGAGATGTTGTTTTGTATAAAGGAGTTCCCCAGCACTCATATTTTATTTTTGCAGGTAGTTGACAGTTTTTGTATTTGACTGACTATTGCACATTTCAGAGAAGGAGAATCTTTGCCTGTATGGATTCCCTAATGAACTATGGGAAGTTAATTTACCTGCTGAAGAAGTCCCTCCGGAGCTCCCAGAGCCTGCACTAGGTATTAACTTTGCCAGAGATGGGATGCAGGAGAAGGACTGGTTGTCTCTGGTTGCTGTTCACAGTGATGCATGGCTACTTGCTGTGGCTTTCTATTTTGGTGACAGATTTGGTTTCGATAAAGCTGACAGGTATAAGTTTTTCCCTCTACCCACTTCTGTTTTATGGTCCCAAACTGTATTTTAAATTGTGTACAATTGTTTTATTGTTCCCTTTTTAAATCCAATAAAGTTATTTAACTTGAAGACAGTTGTTCAAATTTGGGCTTTAGCTGCAAACCATGTAAATGGGTTTTTCTTCCCCTAATGAAGAGATTGATAATATTACACATCATGATATATTTATTTTTCCCCAGCCAAAAAGAAAAAAAAAAAAAAAAGAAGGTATGCATATGTTCCATGTGGTAACATTGTTTAATACTAGTAGAAAACTATTAATGATAGCAATTGGTAGAAAACATAGTTTCATCAGTCCTCAGCATGGGGGTAACAATTCCTTGTTTCAGTTGCAAGATTCTCAATTTTTCAAGAATCATAAGTGTCTTTGAGTAATCTTATACTTCTGTTCATGACGCTCATTTACCCATCAAATCATGTATGTGCCTTGTCTTGGATTTTGAATTTTAATTCTTATGATATTCCTTCTTCTTTTTTTCTTAAGTTTAATTTGCAATTGGGCATCGTGTGAAAATTCATGAACTGTTTCAATTAGGTATAGGCTGAATTTTTCTTGTCTTGTACATTAGTATGTTGGATCTTCAGGGCTATGTAATATGTATGCCAATGATTTGAATTCTAGTGTTTGATCTTCTGCCAATAAATGGCAATTATTGATGTAGGAAACATCTCTTCACTATGATCAATGATCTCCCAACGATATTTGAGGTTGTAACTGGAAGTGCAAAGAAACAGACAAAGGAGAAATCGTCGGTTTCAAATCACAGCAGCAACAAATCTAAATCAAGCTCAAAAGGGGTAAAAGAATCATAAGTTTTTCCTTTTTCTTGTTACTAGTTAAATAAAACAAGTCTGTAATATTTGTTAGATAATGTCAAGTTTTGATATGTTACCGTTGTATTCATTCTTAGCTGTTGATAATTCATGAAGAATGTAAAATGTTTGGACCCTAGTATTGTAGCCATCAGGGCCAATTGCCTGGTGCAATGGTGAATTTCTTAGGCTGACTGGTGCAAGAGTGTGGATTTGATTTTGGGAAACTGCCACATTCAGCAATAAATGCTGAAGGATCCGGCTGTTTCCAGAACACGCTGCCTCCACAATTTCAAACACGGACAGGCTGGACCAACAATGTGTAATGATCTTATAGTGATATTCAGATATAATTATAATAATAAGTATTGATATTCAGATATAATTATACTAATAAGTATTTGTGGCATGAATAATTTATCATTTTATTTTTTGCTGTGGGTAGACATATGAATATGCTCATCTAGACCAAATTGAGCCCATATCTTTTGTTTGTCTTTCTTCTTAGGTTGGGATGTAAGCTTTTGACATTTAATTGATTCAAGTATCTCTTAGCGTGTTGATCATTGTGTTTATACCCTGGTTGCTATAAGTTACTGTTATAGTGGTATCTAACACGTTTTTTTTTTAACTTTTTTTCTAGGGTTAATACTGTGAATAGAACCATGCTTAAGTATTTGCAATATTTATGCTCTTGTTCAAACAGTGTCATCATATCTTTTGGTATGAGAGATTTGTTTTGGTGCGAGCAAATTGAGGAATGTAGTAAGCTGGTTTATGGGGTTGTAAACAAACTGCTCTTGACTAGTACCACCAAATGAGGTTTGGACAATTGCAAAAGAAAACATAATGGTCGCCTTGTTATATAAGGAAGTCGTCCAAGAACTTTATGGAATTCTTACTATTCAATCTGTTGTGTCAGTGAAATAGACAAATACGGTGGTGTGTTGTTAGCGGTAAATATTATTATATTGACATTTCCATTCAGTTCTAGTCGAGGAATTTATGTTATTTGTAACAGCCCCTCATATTCCGATATGAAGATACATCAGTGTACTTTAGCATTTACAGGTCAAATTTGTTATTCCATTTTCTAGGATAGTCATCTAACAGATTTAGTTTTATGCCATTTGTTTCGTAAGGGTTAGAGATCCTTATTCAGCTGGCAAAAAAGGAACAAGGGTGTAGGCTTGGTAAAACTGAGCTTAAGTGGATTTGGTATAATGAGTAGAGTTAGCAATACATGAAGCTGTTGTATTGGAAAGTGATTTCTCTGTTTGTTTGGTTAATTTATTTTTTTGTGCTAATTTCTTTTGCTAAGATTGTTTATATTGCTTTGTCATGATTGATTTGGGGTTAATAGCTCATCTCTTACATTGATTGATCAAAACAATTTTCATGTTGTTTTTGCATTACTATTTGTTTGATGGATATGACAGCAGCGATCTTCTGAATCTGGCAAATATCCAAAGAGCGTACAGGCTAAAGATGAGGAAGGACTGGATGAAGAGGATGAAGAAGAGCATGGAGATACGTTATGTGGGGCATGCGGAGAGAACTATGCAGCAGATGAGTTCTGGATATGTTGCGACATTTGTGAGAAGTGGTTTCATGGAAAATGTGTGAAAATAACTCCAGCAAGGGCTGAGCACATAAAGCAGTACAAGTGTCCATCGTGCAGCAACAAGAGAGCAAGGCCTTGATGAATAGAATAGCAAAAGAGGTTGGTTGGTTCATTTGTCTTGTAAAGTTGTGGATGGTCCAAAGAATCAGCAAACTGTTGTCTAGTTGGTCAAATTTTCTGTATCATGCTATGTTAACAGGCCAGCTAGCTTAGTGTTAGTGGAGACTTTGTCAATTGGGATATGTTAGTGAGTCGAGTGTTAACAGTTATTCTGGTTCTGAGCAAGAACAATTAGCGACTTTATTTCTTACTTTCTTTTTGGGTCTTGAATAGAATTGAAGAACGTGGATATGTATTTCCGCACTGTATTTGTAGCTGTAGGAATTCATCTTTGTTTTAGTGCCAGTGCCAGTGCCAGTGCCACTACCCGAGCAGATTGCTATTAATATTTGCTCAAATTCACATTCATTACGTATTGTTGAAATTTTGTGCCAGGTAAAGATTGAGTTTTCACGTATGCTAGACTTGTACTTGTCGTTTACATGCAAAGGTAGCATACTAATTTTTGGTTAATCCTTTTTTTTTTTTTTTTTTAAACATAAATTTGCCAATTCTTAAAATTTAACTCTTTTTTGACATTAATCAAAACACCTCTCTCAAATTTGAAAAATATCATATTCTCTCTTCAAACTAAAAAGATGTTATACTGGAGTTGGTTTTAGAGACAATAAGACCTGACAACATGACACCCAACCTGATCTCGCGAAAATTTTCAAAATTACATATATAAATATTTATAATTTGACCTATATAAACATATATATATTTATATATATAAATTTTAGCTCTTCAACTTTAACAAATAAATATTTTGCTCTAAAATTTATCAATTATTTTTTTAAAATTTTCCCTCTATTTTTTAAAAAATAAATATCTTACACCTAAATTTATCAATTTTTTTTTACAATTTGACTCAATAATTTTAAAAAGTAAATATTTTTTTTCTAAATTTTTTAGTTTTTAAAAATTTGGCTTCCTGTGTTAAAAAAAATAAATATTTTATTCCTTATTTATCTTTTTTTTTTAAAAAAAAAAATTAACCTTTTTAACTTTACCATTTTATAAATATGACCCCAAAACGTTGAATTTTGGTTCCCCTAAATGAAGCTTGTTATAAGGATAATTGCACGCACACCTACTCATTTAGTGGAAATATATTTAAATGATATATTTCAAAAAGAAGGCCATTATTCCCTAAACATTAAATATATATATATATATATATTATTTTCTAACCATATTTTTATTAAAAAAAATAATTCATTAAGTAATTCATAAAAAATTGAACAATTAATTAATTTAATTTTAAATACTATATAAAAACTTAAAAAAGGTACATAAATTATTTGATAAGATTATTTTACTACCTATAAAAATTAATCAAAATAAATATTTTTATTTTTATTTTTTGGTATGATATGCTTTGTCATGAGACAAAAGAGTTTTTTTAATGTCAATTTTTTTTTTTTTATTTTTGGTGATGTTTTGATTGTAATTAAAATATATATATATATATATATATATATTTCATTACTAAGATAAACTCGAATTTCTAAAATATCTTTATTTTATTTTCATAGTTTTATTTCATTTTTCTTATAACATCATTTTTTTTTTTTTGAAAAAAAAATAACACACACACAATTACATTATTTTTGTTAAAAGTTGTGGTTGGCAACCAAAAATATTTGAATTTTTTTATTTTTAAAAATTCTATTAATAATAGATGTATTTGAGATAAACTTGTAACAAATAATCAACAATTTATTTATTTATATAATATTAATTCAATATCAATCATTAAGAAGATCAACCTAAACACATTGCTAATTTGTTCAGTTGTCTCTATGTTGGTTTGGGAATATTATATATTGATATATCATGTAATCCTTACTCCATCATTGTAATTGTAACTGTAGTCCAGTCCAACAAATTTAATTTTCGTTGTGAAGTGGCTGTTACCTATTGGTGTGCTATTGCCGTGGGATTAGGGATGGCCTAACTCTCCTAAAATTGGTTTGATATGATTTGAGATGAATAAAAGTACGGATAGATATTTACGAATATTTGTGATAAGTATTCATAAATATATAATTTTTTTTTATTTTAAAAGTACTAAAACGATGTCGTTTTAATGTTAATGTTTAAAAAAATTAAAACGACTTTATTTTAATATTATAACATAAATTTTCAAATTCTCTATGCACAATACATAATATACATATATTGTCAGTTACATTTAAATCTTTTTAAAGTTTATGTATTTAATTTTTATTTTTATCGACAATTAAATATTTATTAATTTTATGGTAATATTAAATCTGTTAATTTTTTTTGTTAAGGGTAGCGTCTAAAATTAATACGTATATTAATGTCACAAAATAACATTCATCATCTCTATCAAATAAATTATATGTATATAATTATCAATGAATAATAGAGTTTAAAGTTTATTTCCTAAAAATTATTTTTTTATTTTATCTTTAAATTTACATAATTATTTTTAATATAGAAAAAATTAAATCAAAGCATCAAAATAATTTAATTAAGCTATATTTTGAATTAATTATGTATAAATTTATAAAATAATTATGTATTTTTTTTATAGAATTGTAATTATTAATTTTATTTTTTGTTATATGTACTTGATATTTTATGTGAGTGATATATTTTATTTTGAATTAATGTCAAAAATTTATAATTTTAATGCCGAAAGCTCCACTAAAAATTTGTTAAAAATCAAAACATATTCGCACAGATTTGATAAATATTAAGTATCTATTTGAGCGAATTTAATTATAAAATATTAAACTTATTACGAGTTTAGTACGAATTTAATATTAAATTTTTTTAGCAAACGCAAATACTAATTTAAAGAGATTCGTTTCAAACTTGATCCGTTTTCATCCTTAAGACCCCTAAAGCAATAATTCAAGAAAGAGACCTCAGGTTAAGATTTGTCTCAATGATTTGCCTTCTAATTTGAGTGGCGGCTTGGACTATGGATTCAAAGGTGCAGAAGTATCTATGGCTGCAAATTGTTCCGAGCTTCAATACCAGGAAAATCCTGTTACAACACACGTAAAAAGTGTTGAACAACACAATCAAGATGTGGATTCTCTTTATTTAATTTCAGCAACAGATAGTGCTGAATCTATTGCGATGCTAAAACTAATGTCTGCATAAGCTATTGACCAAATGGAAAGGGTACCATGACCCCAACCCATCGTGATTTGTCTGGTTTTTTAATTTTGTTTTGTAGACTCACAAAATCTGCAGTATAAGAATAAGAATAAGAATAATGATAATACTCTACTTATTTCAGTCCAGTTTGTATGAGAATTAGAATATTTTAATAGTCAATTAATGGAAAAAAAAATTTGTGTTCAATTAAAGATCGTTTGGTACAATAAAAATAGATTCCTTGATGGTTAGTAAAACCCAACTTGCCATGCAAACTGATAAGAAAACAGAAACATTAACGTTATCATTAATTGCCTAGGATAGACAGATCAAAAAACTTAACAGGCTACAGTTGTAGTCTTGTTTATATCAGAATCATGTTCACACTATCACCTATATCAACTGCACCAACATTATGATCAAACAAATTTTACTTCGTTTACATCAAACAATACGAGCAAATACTCCCAAGGAATTTGAAAATAGAAATCACAGCTACTGCATTTGTTTTGCGGGCACACAGTAATTTGATATTTAAATAAAGCATAAGTTACAAAACTCTCAGGCACCATTACACAACTTATAGATGTACAAAAGAAGAACGAACATACAGCAAAATAATTAGCATTTTACCTTGTATCGCATGTGCAAATATTGGTTGACCACATTCGAAGTTAATTTTCCTTCAAGAAGAAAATGACACAAACAGCAGAAGGCATCCACCTCGTTCGGTTTCAAGGACCATACTATCAACTCAACTGAGAGTGCAGTGCCCTGCAACTCTGGAAACCTTACCGTTTAAAATAAATTTACCCAGATCACCGGCAATCTTCAGTCATAACATTATTTTCCTGGCAGGTTAATGCCCTTCCATGCAGATTCAAAAGCATACTGAAGTCACTTCAACCTAATTTTTTCATTCGGAAAAATTACATTGGGATTTCGTATATGTGGATTGAGTGCTGCCAGTTCCTTCCACTTGGCTCCAGTACCATGAACACGAGATGAGATACTCCACAAAGTATCACCAGGCTGCACCATTGTTGTCAGAGGGGCTGCAGCAGATTTTGAAACAGCCTTTGACTTCATAACTGGATGCTTATTGCTCTTTCCCATTCCACTAGCTAGCAACCAGCGGGAACCGGACTGTTGTTGAGTTTTGTTACCCCAAAGCTTCTTCTTGCCAGGCTCAGTCTTCAGACCTGCGACATGGACTTCAGTGATTCTGAACTGAGGAATAGCTTCCTCTTCGGAAATTTTTTCTTCTTTTGCCTTCTCCTTTACCTCTTTCACCACTGACTCGGACTCATCATCCTCTTCATTGTTATTCCTCACCTCTGACACAGCGCTATATATTTTTGGTTTTGGTGGAACAAAAACTCTCTCCACCTGAACAAGAGCAAGCATCGGCGCACCAACTGGCTCATAGTTTCTCAAAGGATCACGAAGTTGCACCATTAATGCTACTGTGAAATTATTCCCCAACAAACCACACTTTCTGCCAGATCCTTTTCCCCGCCTTCTCTCTCCCTTTGACCCCCCACGAATCAAGTCCAATGAGGTAGCATGATGGGCCGCTAGGATTTTAGAAGTCTGCTCACTGATTTGATCTTCATCATAAATGTCACCAGAATCTAGCCTCATCCATTCATCAAGGGTTAGAGACAGACCCATCAATCCATCAATTTCATCACCATTGTCTTTTATATCCAACAATTGCAATCCAGCGGTTCCCTCCAAACCAAGGGACCCAGTGATGTTAACCCCCTTGCCCTGAAGGGCAGAAATTTCACCAATAGACCGTGCACTGATGTTTGAAGGTGCATCTTCATCCGACATGCCAGATTGTATTCTCAACCCCTCCATTGAAAGTGCTTCAATCTTATCCATAGCCAGAGGAGCAAGATCTTCTAGGGATGCAAAATCTGAGCCCATATCATTGCCTACTGATGTAGAACTAAACTCACTAGACCTCAGTCCAGATTGTCTTCCTTTAACTTTCTTTTGTGCACCAGATAAGTCCTGCCCAACCTCTGATTCATATTGTGAAACATACTGACTGCACCAATGAATAAGAAACATATGATTACAAAAATTATTTTTCCAGAACTCATTTTAAAAGGAGGATATTGTGCATCTAAGTAAGTAATAAAAAGCTAAAATTGGGCTAACAAACCTCTCAGGTCTCTCAAGAGTCGGTGTTGCTTCCCATGATACTTGTTGCATTGTCTTCCCAGTTATATCTTCCAAAGGCATCAACTTATTAGCCTGCATAGAGAGCTTTGCAATACCAACAGATGCTAATCTCTGTAATATGTCCATTATACCAGACCCCATTTCTGCAGGTACCACAACTGGATTAGAAACCTGCATGATCAAGCTCCCGCCACTTTTAGCATTACTAAAAAGAGAAGGATTCATAGACCGCAAAAATCCTCCATTCGTTGTTTGAAGAAATGGACCTAACCCTTCTCCAAGTGAAGGCAGTTCAAGTGGCTCTCCTTGAGGCATATCAATTGGACTCCCAAATCCACCAGAACTTTTAGGTGGAGAACACTGAAAAGCCTTCTCATTCAATCCCCATTCACGCATCAAAACTTCTGTCTCCAAGTCTTCTAACATTGTGGCCCTCATCTTGCTCCTTGCATCCTGAGTTGCCATCTGATGCTCCTCCTCAGCAGCTTGAATAGCTGATGAAAGTTCAAAATCCTCACACAAAATCCCCCACTCAGGTGCAGTTGGAGCATCATAGCCATGTTCTGCCTGGTCCTCATCACCTGTACCAAAATCAAATAGAGAACAACCACTACCTAGGGCATCCTTCTCAAACTTCCTTAACAATCGCTCCCTTGGGGACTCAGGCTCACTCTCAGAACTCAAGCCAAATGGACTATGCTCAATTCCTAGCATATTCAAGAAGTCACTTGCCACGGATTCAGTAACATCATCCAAGCTATGTGACCTTCCCAACTTATTAGTTTTATGATCCATTCTAACTCCCGTGTAATTCTCTCGGTCCTCAGGAGAACCTAGAGCTTCTGTCTCCAAATTAGACACACCAGTCAACGCATACTCCAATTCTTTCATCAGTGAATCTTTGGAGCATATGTCATCCTCTTTGGAAACACTATCAAGAATCAACAGCTCATCCATGTGACAACCACTACCACCATCTTGTGGATGCTTGTTTCGCTCTTCAGAAGGTACCTGTGCAGTTGTGTCAACTTCAGTGCTTTCTACAGCAGAATCAGCAACAGCTTTTATAGCATCTTCCTCTGATTTCACTTGTGCTTCTGAAGAAAATTCTATCCCTTGTTCAATTACAGAGAACTCATTGTCTTCACATTCATTTTCAACATTTTCTTTTTCAGACTTGGAAACCGGGTGGGAATGTGGTTTGATGGGCGAAAGATTTTCATTGAAGACATCAAGTTCAGGTTTATAATCCACTGAAGAGTCCACTTTTTCTTCATCGAATTTCTGATATATCATACTCACTGAACTGGCAAGTTCTGATTTTGATATTGGCAAAACCTCATGAAGATCTTTTATGTCCTCAACGGATTGAGAGGAGGCGCGAGACTGCTGGTTAAGTTTACTAGGGAGGTTTCCAACACGTATTGTGTGCTTGTCATTTAGACCAAATTTAGAAACTGGCTTCAATGTACCCAAGCTGTTTTGCTTCATATTCAACATCTCAGGAACACTCCGATTATTTCCACTGGGATAATTGTTCCCAATCACTGTATACCCAAAACTAACATTCATTGTAGCACCTTTAGCTTTCCCCGATAATTTAAAACTCGTAGTCCACTTACCCGAGCTCTTCTCCTCCTCCAATTCTTCCAATGTAAGAGGGAGTAACCTTGTGAGGTCAACCCGGTGCTTCCCCAAATCAAGTTCTGGCGCTTCGAACACTGAAGCATAAAGCAAGAAATGCTTGGCCTCATACTTTGCAGAATGATGAGGTCCATTCCTACTACCATAAACCGAGCATGTGTGTGTCAAATTCTCTTCAAACTCAACCATTCCATTACAAACCTTGGACGGACGAGTCTCCAAACCCCCATCCCTCCTCTTCCAGTGCACAACAAAACTGATATTGTTAAAAACTGGGGGCAGCCCTTCAATGGAATGTACTTGGAGAGAGAAACAACAGCTAAACCTACGGTTTTTGACACTAGAAAAGGCCTTCAATGGCTTCCAATTCCAAATGGACTTTTTGTCTTTGTGAGGTGGATCTTCATAATTATTATTATTGTATTTAAACTTACCTTTGGAATCAGGCAATGGAACTTTTCCGGTGGATTTAGACCGGATATTGGATGTAGAACTGGAGGTTTTAACAGGTGGTTTTTCAAGATAAAGAGCTTTGCTTATAGCTTCGATCTCATTCAACAATTTCACATTATTTGAACCCTCGCCAATCTTCTTCCCAGCTTCAACTTTTGATAACATCATCTTTATTTTCAAACCAAAAATAAAAAATTACAATCAGATAAACCGGACCCGGGACGAAAACTTCTTAAGAAGATAAATAAATATATATAAAAAAAAAATAAAGAACTTAGATTCACAGCCCAATTCTCGTTTATGCTTCTAAACCCAGCAAAAAGAAAATTGCAATAAAATTAAAATCAGAAAATTTGAAAGTACCCGATAGAGCTAGCGGGACTTGACGAGAAATACAAAGTTATTGGATCAGAGACATCGCCTCTCTTTCAATCTAAAAATTACAATAATAACGAAAGAAATAGGGCAGGCAGGTTTCTTACAGAAAGAGTCACGATATCTGAGCCGCGGTTTCTTCTGTCTCTGTCTTTCTCTCTCAATTCAATTGCCACCCCCACTTCCCAAACGATGTTTCAAACCAACTACTAATTACTAAATATTAACATTTACATACATACAACATGCATAAATTTTGCATACATAATCCATACATACATGATCTGTATTACATATATGGTATTTGACGTTGGTGCCCTTAATTTTTAAATTTTTAAATGTTAAATTTAAGGTCCTACGTAAAAGAGTTAAAAGTATTTATTAAATTTAATTAAAAATAGAAATAAATTTTAAATTATAATATAATTATATATTAATTAAAATAGTATTTAAAATATTTTAATAAATTATTTTAAAAAATATCTAAAATGCACGAACATTTATGCAAATTAATGTTTTTTCCTTAATACTTCAAATATATCCTTAAAATATTATGGTTATTTTTAAAAAAAATATATTTAAAAAAAATATTTTCTTTTTTATCGTTGATTTATAGTTTTTATTTTTTTTAAGCTTCAATAAAAAAATAAAAAATAAAAATTGTTTTATAAAAGTTGTATTTTGACAGGAAATATGAATCCCAAAAGTGGATTTTTATTTGATTCAATAAATTGCACTGAACATATTTATTAGTCTTAATTAGCATAATAAATTTAGGAGGGCTTATTAAAAATAATCATAAAAAAGTAGGGCAAATTATTGAGGAAATTTCTATATTTTTGGATATGTATATATATATATATATATATTTATGTATACAATTATTATTATTGTTATTATTTAACATTAAATTGACAAACATATACTAAATTGTAGTATTTTTCAAATTGACAATAATTTTAAAAGCATAAGTTTTGTTTGTATTAAAATAATCTAAACAACCATCTATAAAATAAAATGTTAAATTATGATCATCACAATATGATATGAGAGTGCATAACTTAACAGGAGAGGGTACTTCAGTCATTTCAATAACTAAATTATTTAATAGTGAAATTATTAATAGACCATAATTAATAATTTATCTAAGAAATTAAACTTAATTTCTCAACATAAATAAACAAACAATAGTAATTACCTTAGACTTGGACTTGCAATAAATAATAATAGTAAATTGACATTTTATTTTATTTTTTATGTATATATAAAAATATATTAAAATAAAACAAAAGGATATATAAAATACAAATACGAGGTTTGTGTTATTTCCAATAGCCAATAATAATTAATATAAAAAGAGCATGGTTCTTGGTAAGTTTCGTTGGAGCGACGTAGAATAAATGCTTTGAGTAAATGACGTAGAATAAACGGCATCGTATCGTACTTTTACTTTTAGAAAGAGAAGCTCCAAGCAAGTCTCAAGTTTCAGAACATGACCAAAAAAGCAAAGAAAGCAACGCATGCCATCATATTGCGTTCATCATGTCATGGGAAATTATGAGTATGTTTTTGTGGGGCCAATTTCCAGACCATTCCAATAAGAAACTTGCATGTCTTTTCATGACATGCTTTTTTTTTTTAAATTTTAAAAATTGTTTTTGTTTAATTATAATAATAATAATAATAATTTTGAAAATATTCAAAATGCCATCATATTAAATTGGGTCATGAATGATGGCCCACTCACTCGCGTCGCAAATATTCAAAACGAGGCGCCAACCAAATTATTGGATGCCTCCCTCCCGAACTAATTTGTTCAACATTAAGGATAAGATTCTGAATAGAGTTACAATGCCACCAGAAAAGGAAGGCATCTGGTCTGGTGGGATTTTGACACGTGTATCATTATTGTTATTAAAATATTAAATAAAATATGACTCGCTTATTATATAATATAATGATATAATTCATTTAAATACAATAATTAATAATATTATGTATCATAAAATTTTTATCTTAAATAATATAATGTTTATCAAGTAAGTATTAGAATAATTTTATAAATAATTATAAAAATTATAAAAATATGTCAACTACTCCATGAATACCAGTTCATTTTGATGACAAATTTGAAACATAAAATTGAGATGTTTAGCATTATTAACAAAAAAGAATTTCGTTAAACCCAAAAAAAAAAATTAAGATATTACTTAATCCTCCGTTTTAATTTTCTTATTTTTATTGGGATAATTTCATTAAAGCACAATTTTAAATAATAATAATAATAATAATAATATAGTCTTGACCTGAGGCTGAAATTGCAATCCAAAAGAGGAAGAGTGATATATTTTTAGTAGAACACGCTTAGACAAATAATTTGTACACATTTATTTTGAATTAATTAAATTAAGAAGCATAAAGTGATGCAATGTTATGAATATAATAATTTAATTCTAAATTAAATTGTAAAATCAAGGTGAAGGAGGTTAACGAGAAAATTAAGGACCACAGCCATGGAGGCCCAAAGAGTAAAGAGCAAGCTATAGACAATTACAATTTAGAGGACAATTGTAGCCTTCTACTTGATAACTATTTACATCATAAACCTAAACTAATCCTCAATTGTCTACTAATGTAAATCCTAGTAATGTAATCAAACACACACTTCTTTCCAATTTATATATTCTCCTCGTCATCTCATACCATGTCAATGCCTCAATTACATACAATCAATCCCACACAAAATACAAGTGACAGCAATTTAACATTGATACTGTCAATGAATTCTTGCAACTTTAAAGTCTAGCTGAAAGGCATGTTGCCCAATGAAGGAGAGAAATACTGCAGGCAGATATGTTGAATATAACTTCAACTTCTTTGGACTATGGTCTCCTTCTGAAGCTGATTTTAATGGTGGCTCTTTTTGAGTATATGGAATGGAAAGAAATGCAAAGATTGGCATTGGCATACCATGCATGACAGACTAGAGGAACTTCAATAACTGTTAACTAAATTAAATGTCGTGATCAAGAAAAAAAATGGACGGGAATGTTTATGCTTTCTATTGTTATGTCATGTTGATACATATTAGTGCCGGAAAAGGATGTAAACTGAACTGCAACAAGCTCTAAAATAATGTAATCTAGATGTTTAATGCTATGTAATTATAAATACATCAACTAGTCTAGTTACTTATTACAGTTTTGTTTAAGAGAACAATGACATGCATGTGAACTATACGATGAGTGGTATGCATATTATGAATAGCTAATAAATTAACCCTATTTTGCAAAAAAAATGGTTCCAACAGGGGTAGCAATATAACCATTCAACAAGATTGCTCAACCTTGTACCGATCACAAAAGAATATGTATACAAATTCAAAGTTGCAACAAATTTAAAGCAAGTATAATAGAACTTTAAGTTCAATGGACTTTACTCAAACACATCGAAGATCAGAAGTCTGGTATTATCTAACTTCTCCCAAAAAAAAAATTAATGGTGGCTGATCTTAAATTCCATCGGCATTAAGTGTAACCCTAACATATATTTTTATCATGCAATTTTCTCCGATATAGCAATGTTGGACTAGCTACTGCAGCTGCAAATGCATTCTTTCAAGCCCGAGTGAGTTAACCTGCATCAACAAAAAATTAAATTCTAAAATACGAACAATACCAATATTTGTGTCAACTGTGGCGTCTAAGTGTGTGCCAGAAAACTTGCAGGTTGTCATTTTCATTTGAAAACTACATTAACAATTCTATGTAAGTTAATATAGTTTCAGTTTTTTTTTTTTTGAAAAATAACTCTTATTATGCTTTATTGGTTACATATTGTGCATCTTACTGAGCAATACTTTTCTTTTATTTTCTTTTCCTCATTTGGTTTTCTTCTTCTGCTGTTCTCGTGTCTTCTAGTTGGTCTTTTTAATTGTTCTTTGTAGGTTTTGAGACACGCATCCTTTGTAAGAGAAGAATGCACGTGATTTTTCACCTTTGCCCTAACGATGTAAATGCAGCAAATGATATACTCACAAAGTAAGCTTGATATCTGCCAATTTTCATAGTCACATGGTCAAATTTAACCACATGGTTGTCTTTGTTGTCTAAAGCTAGCACCTCGTACATTTCACCATCCCAAAATAGCACATTCATGGTCCTTGCAACCTCTGTAAACTCCAAAATTTTCTTGTTAACTACATGTGGAAAGACGCCACTCCATTTGTTTCCTTCAAGTTACCTGTCATGATTTCTTCACGCATCTTAACAACTAAAAGACCTCTATATTGATTGATCCAATTAATTGTTAAAACTCTCACTCATCTTATTAAAGACATGACCTTTTTTCACCAAAGTCACGAACTAATACTTGCACCGATAAACCATGGGAATGCCAATCAGTCATTTGTATGCTACCACACTTATTTTCTTAATGCTTTCCCTGTACATGTTGAACTCAAGATGATTTCTACTTCTGTAAGCACTCTAAAACAAGTTTTTAAATGTTTCACTAGAAAATTTTGTTTGAAATTGTCGTATATATGCTTGCAACAGTATCTTCTGTCAGATGAAGGGAAATGCATGTCTAGTACATTCAATACTCTCTTCTGCCTATCACTCATAAAACAAAGCCCTTTACCCCCATTTAACCCAACTTGCTCATTAAACTTTTCAAGAAAATATCTACAAGAATACTAAATTACATTCTCAACTACAGTCAATTACATTTCTTTATATGACCCTCTTAGGTGGCATCCATCCATCAATACTTATCAATTGTCTACACTTTTACATGAATCCTCTCTTTTGTACACCTACGTTGATGAAGAATCTTTTAAAGCTTAGATTATCATCTTCTGAAAAGCATTCAATCCGCATGTCAATAAAAAACCTGGTTTTATGTGATTAATGACAATTATATACCTTCTCAACTTGCAGTATAACTGCTTGCGTAATGATCTTGATGTTCATATCAAGATTTGCCTTCAGCAACGATCCATGTTGATGTAGCTTCATAATTGTCAGGCACCCACATGCAATTATTGACGGCGTTGTATGTCTTCATTAAAGAAGAAGAGAAGAGCATTGAATTGAGTTGAATTGAATGACAGTATGATTACGTTATGTTATTCATTTCAATTGGAAAACGTTAATTTCCCAAAGCTAAGCAAACCTTAGCCTTAGCCTTTTCTTTTCTTTTATGTGAACTTTCATAAATGCTGCATGCAATATTCATCATTCATAAATATTTGCTTATTTCTTCTCTTCGTCACCTTGAAAAGCGGAATAGCAGCAGCCAGCCTGCATTTGATTCTTAATTACGTCATCGTCTCACTCATCTCATTGCATTGCAATCTCAAACTTTCTAGAAACCTGACCACCCTCACCACTCCCATTCTGACACGTATACCACATAATTTGACTTAATTGGACGGTTAGGATTGATTTTGTATTGACTATGGAGATGGACATGACAATCAGCATGTGCTTATCTCTCGGATTCGGCGATTGTTTTTCTTATTGTCGTTTTCAATAATCCATATATTATCGGAAATTTTTTTAACCATATTTATAAATTAATTTATAAATATAATTATTTTTATAATTTATTTATTAAATAAATTATAAAATTAAATTAAAAAAATACCCTCACTCCAGAAAATTAAACAACTTTTACTTTTTCTATTTTGAATGGACCCAAAATATTAAAAAATAATGAATAATTTTTTTTTAAAAATTTTGCATATTTATACTTTGGTTTGTTTGAATATCAATATAAAAAAATTAAATTATTTTATAATTATTTATTAATTATAAAATTTTTGGAGCTATTCAAATTTAAAATCTTGCAAGTTGTGTAAATAGAAAATTTCTATGGCCCCAAATGTAAAAATATTTAATGGACCCTCATACGCTTATGATTAATGAATAATGATTAAAAATATTAACACTATGCATATAGTCCCCACTCAAAAATATTATTATACCAATATGCAAGATTTTAAAATAATTTATTATTATTCATTAATTTCATAAATTTGGAGATTCATTCAAAAAATTTAAAATTGAATCTGGTTGAATTTTTTAATTTTAGTATGCTTGTAATCCAAAGATCACATGCAACTTGTGATCAAAATTAAAAATTCGGTCACAAATAAGATCTTGATTTGAGGGTGTTTTAATTCAAAAATAAGATATTTGATTTATTTGGTAAAAAAAATTATAAAATAAATATTTTAGTAAATTAATTTATGAACATGGCTAGTTAATTTTTTTAAAATATTATTTTACATAATTTAATTAATTAATTAAAAATAAATAATATAATACTCTAAAAAAAAATTATAAATAGTTTATAAAAAATACCACACATTACACATTTCAAGAATTTATTCCAACTACTTTTTTTTTTTTATATCTTAGATAACGTGTCATTCATGGATTGAATGATAATTAGGTCATTAAGCTGATTATAAAGTGACAAATCACCTGGAATGATCATTTCCTTTTGTTGGGAATTTATATATATAATTGATCGTTTTGATAAGCTGTATTTGAGAAAACACAATTTTAGTTTGGATTCTCAAAATTTAATTAATTAAAAAAAAATTGTTCGATTATTGGTATTTCTTTTTTATTCAATTTAATGTAATTTCTGTCAATTTCTAAAATATTTTGAATAATTTTTTATTATATATATGAATAAAAAATATTATGTAATAATTAATTAAAATTAAAAAAAAACTTATTAAATTTATGAATAAAATCATTTTATCTTATAACAATTAATTAGAATAAATTATATAAATTAGAGTATATTTTCATTAATTTTTAAGAGTATAATTGTAATTATTCTTTTTATAAGGTGAATAAATTCGATTTGGACGAGATTTGGTATAAAATTAAAATCTATTCAAAATTATCGATTTGAGTTTGAATTAAACCGATAGTATAAGACAAACTAAATCATCCAAAGTAACAATTATTGATTTAAATCGATTCAATTCGTGGATTTGATCATCTTTAATAAAATGAAATACTATTACATTAATTTATTTCAAACACCAATTATTACATTAGTTTATTTCAAGGCACCAAACTACTATGTGGGCTTAAGAAAAGGAAAAATTAGATAATTTGTGTCAAATTAGTACAACATTGTTTCAAGTCATGATTTGCTCGGGTTAACATACTATACTTGTTCTCATCGCTACAAGTGAAAGTCACGTGACATTTATATATATATATATATATATATATTAAGGAATATATAACATCTTAAGATTTTTTAAGAAGTATAATATATTGATATAATTTTGATACCGACATCCACGTACACTAAATTTGGAGAAGGTACATGAAATCAAAAGCTTTTCCGAATCGATTTTAGAATGCTAAAAATAATTATTTCGAATCATAAAATTTAATCAGAAACATGTGTACGTGGTAATAACGTATTTAGTATTCAATATATTGTAAATTAATTTTT
>JAXCLQ010000013.1:6158124-6170460 GCA_035584115.1 Cedrela odorata | reverse complement strand
TATGATGGACCAGGCAAGAAGTATGATGGACCAGGCAAGAAAGAAAATGGATCCAGTTCAGACAAATGCAACTATTAATAGATGTTGATAAATTACAGTATTCAATAAGGCCGCTTGACATACCCTCAATCCTGTAGCATACCAAAAAGATATTCTTCCATTTAGAAATAAAATACTCTTAAAGAAACACTTTTGATGACCCATTTAAAGAAAACACTCCAATATATCAAGAAGATGCCAAAAAATATTATGACATACAGGCAACAACTACATACACTTTTTATAAAAATTTTAAGATCTACTAGACTTAAATATCAAACAGATTCCAAAATCATAAAAAAAAAAAATTTATTGTGCTAGCACACACAAACCATACAAGAGCAAATTATGAAGAAGAACAACTACATACACTTTTTATAAAAATTTTAAGATCTACTAGACTTAACTATCAAACAGATTCCAAAATCACAAAAAAAAATTTATTGTGCTAGCACACACAAACCACACAAGAGCAAATTATGAAGAAGAAATATCTTGCGAAATAGATTATATTGGAAGTCTGATAAAGACAATATACCCGTTCATTATAGGGATACTTTATCAAGAGTATACCAGAAAACAGATATAAATAAATAAACATTGCAGCTTATAGACCAAAAAGAAACAACAACTGTTTTACTTTCAGATAGCAAGTATCTTGCTACCATGTAAGCTGACAATAACATCTTCTCCAAATTAATAAACTGATGACCATGCTAAAATTTCTTTCCCCACCTCATTGTAGCATGGTGCCATTGCCACAAAGAAAAGTTACAGAAGCTTCCTAGCCTAGCAAGCAGGAAACTTTTTCCACAGAAAACCTTATTGGAAAATGCATGCTTTATTTGCTAAAAGAATCAAACGAACAACCTATGCCACAACATTCATATATGCAAAGTCTACTGCATTTCTCTGGAAAACCTCCTAATGCCATCGGCAACTAATTAACCTGTCAACTGCTTCAGTTTTCTATAAATAATAACAATAATAAATAATGTGTTATATCACTGCAGCCAGGTGCAAAATCAAAGAACTTCTTTAGTTTGTATTATATGAATTTCTAATACATTTAAGTAAACATAGCAGTTTTCAACTAATGGTAAGTCAGTGAGTAGCGTGTTTAGCAACAAGAACATTAAAAATTTTGACTTTCATGTTACAATTGAAAACAGGTCATTAAACATTGGACCCTTAACAACAAAATCCATTGAATTTAGCTCTTCTGGTGCGTTAAGAGCTGCAAACACGAAGACATTACTAGCTTCATCACTCATCCACACGTATATTAGTCCAAATATCGCCACAAAAAGCCAAATCAAAAAAGACATAAAAAGCTAAAAACCTTCAACAATCCAAACCTAATTAAACCCATTTTATTAGTTTAAAACTCTAAGCCCAGTATTTATTACCTTGGGATCGAACTTCATTTGCCAGACTTCAGAGGGAGGAGCTTCGAGAGTAGCAATAGTGGCGTTAGTATCGACATCGAATACTCTAACGAAGCTATCGAGAGAAGCCGAAGCAGCTATAACGCCAGACGGATGCGCCGCCACCGAAACCACGCCCAAGCAGTGACCTGTGTTGGTTCGCTCCAGCTCGAGCTCGTCTGGTCTCCAAAGCTTGACGGTCTCGTCCAACGCGCCCGTCAGTAAGAGCGCAGGTCGAGTATCCGTCGCCGGCACCCATGTGACCGCCCAAACCGACTCGTCGTGCGCGTTCTCGACGGATTTTAGGCCTGCTAGTTTCATTGATTCGGTGTAGAACCCTACAATTTGTGCGAATTTTGGTATGGAAGGTTTCTGGATGTTCACTTTGTGCCCGGAGGTTTTGAAGTGTAGTTGACTTGGGCTGGATTCGACTCATCGTACGGCCATTTGAAGCCCGGCTCTACAAATACGGGCCTTGTAACTGTTGCGTATTTAACCTCTACACTTAAAATAGCTTTTAACATTTTGCGAGTTTTTACGATTTTGCCCTTATGACACATTGGCTGCGACTTTCGCCGCTGGAAGTTATCCACGTTACTTCCAAATTTTTTTATTACTTAAAATTTAAAATATTCTATATCCATAATAACTTAAAATAAAGGACAATAAATACTATATGCTCCATTGTATCAGTCAAATAATATTACAGAATTGCCATTATCAGGTGCAAATTTTATTATGTTACGAGCATGCAATTAATAAATGGCAAGAACAACACATGCATACGCTATAGATTTATTATGCTAATCAAAACTCCATCCAGTAAACTCTCCAAACACAACAACAATCATCAACATTTTAAACTCTTCATTTTGCATTCACAAATCCAACCAAACAATTATATCATCTTCACTGACATCAATCCAAAACTCCATTCCAGTGAACTCTTAAACTACCACTTCAATCATAAACATTTCAAACTCTTCCTTTTGCATTCACCAATCCAGCCAAACACCTAGATCATCTTCATTCACATCAATCCATAACTCCATTCCAGTAAACTGTCAAACTACTAATTCAACCATAAACATTCAAACTCTTTCTTTTGCATTAAGTAATCAAACCAAATTGAAATATACAAAAGATAACATTATCGTATAAATATAAGGCAATGGTAGAATATTTCAGATACAACCTTAAATATTTGGGTCATTGTCAACAAAAAACAAAAACAATTCAAAAGATGTATAATCTTTGCATTAATCGTGTGTATGTGCATTCATTGTGTTCATTGGTATAACATATGCAACACACTTACAGCCATTTGTTGAACACAATTACCATGCACATACTTACATTGCAACCACCAATATGCATTTATAAAAATGTAAGTTGTATATGCCTATGTTAATCTATACACCTGTCAGTACATAATTCTATCCATGTCAAGTTGAGTAGTATCCTTCCACCGTTGCTACAAAAATTGAAAATTACATTCTCAAATATGTTATTATTTTATTTAAATGTAGAAATAGTTCGTATTATATACCTTTTAGATATCAGTAAATCAATATGCTTCATGGCTGTTCCCCATCACTAATGAGGTTAGGGGGTTTAAGTTGACTAAATCTTGAAGCTGCTTTTTTCAAAATTCTTCTAGGCCTCTGCCCAACATGCTCACTTACACTGGGTTGTTGTGTCGTCATGCTTGTACTGGAATGTTGAGGGCTTTTGGTTCTTGTGATCCTAGTTTTCTGTTGATGTCTGGTACTTGTATTTTGCCGAGTTGTTGTTGGTGAGCCTACAAAGTAATGTTCGTCAAATTTGATACGAGTAAAAAACACATAAATTTATAAGTTGTTAATTGTACAAAAAACTTATGCTTGCACTAAAGAAGGGTTTGCATGTCTTTTAGGCCTTTTGAGAATTCAATGGCTATCATGAAGTTGTTGTCTTCTGCTTGTAAGTGAATTGCACTGTTGAGGGTTATTGTCTCTTATGTTCGTAGCATTTTCTTGAGTTTCCTGCAAAGCATAAGGTAGATGTTAGTTCATTATAGTTTCATATTTTAAACTATCAATTTACAATCTGAAATTGAACCATGTACATTCTTGTTTCCTTGGACATTTCTTCCTGTTGTGACCTAACACATTACAGATTCCACACATCACTGTAATTCTTTTTTTTTTTTTTTTGCAAACTCCAAATGGTGTTTCATCTAGTTCCTTCCTTATATTGATCTTAGGCCTTCCAGGTCTCACATGTGCATCAGGTGATAATATCTTTTGTCTATCAACCTTGGGCCAATTTGTATGATCGGTCATAAGATATATGATCTCAAAATACGTCAGCAAATATGCCACTTTTATTAAACTTTTGTTAACATATTATGCAAGATCAACTTGTCTCTGCATAGTAGTTGCTAATGCATGTTTGCATGGTAATCCACTAATCTGCCAGCCCATGCATTCACAAGACTGTTTAATTAGATCAACAACATAATGCCTATCTCTATCTTGAAGATTCTCAAGCACTTCAAATTCATGCCTACTAGCTTTAACCACAAGTACACGCCTTGAAAACTTAATAAGTTTGCTTAGCTGCTTCTGCACTTTAGGAGGCAATATGGTGTCCTAAGCCTCTACTTTCTCCTTCTTGCGTAATATTCTCTTTATAGCTTTCATCCTTATGAACTCCAATAGCTTCAACATAAGTTTTCTTCTATAATCATTCAGAAAGCCATTTCCCTAGTCATATTGTTTGTAATATAATCTGTCTTGAAGAATGGTTCAAAGATGTGAGAAGCCCATGTGTTTGGCTTATTATCTAACAATCATTTGTTTGCACCTTCCTCAATCTTCTCAGTTTTGGCCAATGTCATCTGAAAGTTAACTTTTTTGGTTGCCCTAGTAGCCTTCTAAAAGTACTGTATCAGAGTATCACTGGAGTACTTGCTCCTAAAATTAGCATAGACATACCTTGCACAATATCGAGTACAGGCATACGGAAATATTTGAACTAGTAGCTGCCATAATACCCTTTTGTCTATCTGGCATGATTGCGATTGCCATCCCATCTTTAATCTTCATGTGATCCCTAAACAACTCTAGAAACCGAGTCTAACTATCTTTACTCTCACTGTCACATATGCATACTGTTAATGGGAAGACACCATTGTTGGCATATAATGCAACAATAGATAATAGAACACCTCCATAATGAGTCTTCTGATGAGTCCCATCAATCCCAATAAACCTCTTGCACCCTCTCATAAACCCATGATGATGTGCCTTGAAACTGATGAAAAACCTCTTGAGCAATATTTTTGTCCCTTGTAAATCCTGTAGGATATTTGACTGGCTGCACCTTTTATTTTTCATCAAGATAAAGTTAGCATAATCATTAAGCATGACATATGACTTACTCTAATCAGATGTAGCAAGCTTAAGTGCCTTTTTCTCTGACTTGTAAAACCTTCTCTTTGTTGTTGCAGTTCCAAAGCTTCTCCTTAGTTTAACTGTCAAAGCGCAAGTACCAATAACTGGATTATTTTTAATGGTGAAGAATAGTTTCTGAGCAACCTAATTACTGGTGACCTCTTGATTCTTAAGCACTTTTAGGCAATTGCCTTCAACTCTAATAATAGTCTTTATCATGAAGCTGACTTTCTCCACTAACGGTGGTGTGTGTATCCTCCATTCACATTTAGGTAGAGCACAATTTGCAATGACCTTTTTTTTTTTTCATTTTTTTCTATTTAATACAACTCCTTGCTGAATGGCATAATCCTTCAGCGTGCTTCGAAAATCATCAACTGTATTGAACATTTATCCAATTTCCAACAAAACTTCATTATCCTCTCCATTCATCCTAAATATTCTACTTCTAAGCTCTTTTTCATTCTTTCAACATTAATTTCCTCATTATCAAAACATTGAGGTAATCCTTTACTACCTGAATTCTTATACTCTGAAAGCTGGTTATCATCTTCGAAAGCTAATGATTCAGAGAGATTAATTACTCATCTGATTCATACTCTGAACCCATTACATCTTCAATGTCATCATCGATCCAATTGATTGTCCTCACTGGTTGCACCTTCATCCTCACCTTTTGACCATCAGATCCAATTGATGTTGTCTTCACTGTCATGATATGTTCTATTGTTGCTCCTACCAGTTACATTTATGCCGCAATATGGAATGTCATTTGGGTTAGGTGAAGCTGGTGGTTGAGGAATATATGGTGATGTCGTTTCGTTAGGTGATTAGGCCAAATTTGGTTTAGGCAGGGGCTGAGGGGCATGTTTGTCATGGCTATTTTTCTCTGGTGCCACATATGCTAGGGGTATTAAAAACATACCCATTTTTAAGGTATCAACATCCTTATCTAACAACATATCCACACATTTGATATACTCACTGTTTGTTTTGAGTGCTAATATCTCTTCTGACCATGGAACTGTGGCCTTAAACATAAACGTTTCTTT
The DNA here is from genome assembly GCA_035584115.1 of Cedrela odorata. Taxonomy (NCBI): domain Eukaryota; kingdom Viridiplantae; phylum Streptophyta; class Magnoliopsida; order Sapindales; family Meliaceae; genus Cedrela; species Cedrela odorata. The sequence continues at coordinate 6,164,505 of JAXCLQ010000013.1, read as the reverse complement.
AACATACCTACTTCTACTAACCATTACATTCATTACATCATTGATTAACACCATCCAAATTTAAGTAGTTAGTGTCAACATTCATCAACTCAATCTCTTCCCCACAAAAGTACACAACCAAATTGATTGTACCCACTGCTAACATTTATGTAATTACAATAAAAATAATGCAAACCAGTTTATATGTACAATACTATCAACATAGAAACGAAGAAGCAGAAAGCAAAAGTTCACTACCAAATTACTACCACTTTATTACTCATTATTGTGTTTCAAATTAATCAATGTATTTTACAAATCGAAAATACTAAAATAAAAAAAAAACCCTTAATTTTTATCCCTTGTTAATCATCAAATATCAATTAATATCTCAGTAACAAATATATATACTTGTAGCCATCAACTAAACCCACATATTTTTCCCAAATATCAACCCATACCCATAACATGTTTTGCCCATGTAAATAAATATAAAACGGGAAACAAACTTATATATAGCTTTCTATACCAACGAAATTAATAGAGAACTTTCTTATCGTGCATTTATTTTAGAGAATATTAGTACTCAATAAATATGCTCATAGAACAATAACCACGTGGTTTAAAACAAATTAACCCACATTAAACAAATATACCAATTGAATGTTTTTAATGGAACAAAAACAAAATGCTTTTGAAGTCTGGAGTTAGCAACCGTTAGGAGTAAGAAAATGAATAAGTTTAAGAAATCATTACGGACCAGTATTTATGAAAAAAAAAAAAAGATTTATTTTTTATTTAGAAAGCAAACGAATTCAGTTATTTTTTAAATCACTGTAACTAATCATAATAATGGGCCAAACATTAAGGACTCAATAATCATTTGCATATATTTTAAAGTTTTTGTTTAATTAAAGAAACTGAATGACTCCGCTAAATTCTTTTTCTCAAAATTATCTTCACCTAATTAATTTATTTACGTCCGTCCTTATTCAAAACCTACCATTTTTCTACCTTTGAAAGATGTAAGTATTTATTGTTTGCACTAATTCAAAGTATTGTTCTATCAATGGTTCTTTTATATATATAAAAAAATATATATCTAATTTCATACATCATAAATTGAAATAAAAATTACATTAACACGGTTTTCGCTAATATATACAAGTAAATATATTTTATTATTTTTAATTTTTAAATATATTTATTGTTTATCATTGATTTAACATCTAAAATTTATAACCAAAAAAAATGTAAAAATAATGATTTTTGAATTTATTTTTTATTTAAAAAAAGTACACAACTTAACACTTATATTCATATATTAAGAAAAAAAAAGTTATTCAGATTCAGAAATTCAGATCTATTCACATTTCACATAAAATAAATAAATTATACCTTAGAATAGCATTAAAATATATATATACAGAGAGAGAGAGAGAGAGAGAGATTGTAACAAACAAAACCACAAAAAATATTGGGATAATAATAAAATATCCTTAAAATTATGGATAATAAAATTTAGCATAACTATAAACATAAAAGATATGATTTATAAATAAAACGAAAAAAAGTGAAATAGGAGTAACTGAATTCATGGAGTTGATTGCTAAGTAAAGTTAGTCCAAATTCTCATGCAAATTAGTTTATTCAACAAAGGCAAAAGAAAAAGGGTAATTTCAGAATAAATATGTAGAAGGTGACGCAGAATTGGTATAGAAGAAAAATATAATTGAAAAAATTATTAAGTTAGCTTACTATCACAGTTGATGGTGTGCTTAATTCAAAGTTTTATAAAGACAGTTATGGTCAATTAATTCTTTGTAACATGTTCAGTTACAAGACAAAAAAAATTTGTATGAATTTTAGGAGGCTTATGGAAACCAAGGAGCACAAGAATTCTAATCAAGGTTGGTTTAACAATATTTTATTTTAATTTGACTGTTTTTCTTTTCCTTATTAGAGTTATATTATTTGAATAATCTTTATTTAACTCATATTCCTAGATTATTAGTAAGTCTTTTTTAAGTAGATTTTCTAGTCAAGAAATAACAAGTCATAGTATAAATATGCGTATTTTTACAGTAGAGAGTGTTTTCAATAATATAATTTTAAGTTTTATATTTCAACGTTATCAATTCAACTTTGTATTTTCTTAGTGGATTCTATTAAAGGGCGAGTATTATAAGTCATATCTATTGTTAATAAAATTTGGTTTTGGTATCAAAACATAGGTTTCATAATTAGACATCGTCATTGTGTTTCAACTATTGAATAACAATTGGTGCCTCAAGAAGAACAACGAACGAGATATTACCATTGACGATCTAAGACAACAACTACTACGACAACATTTAGAGATTTAGGAGAATTAGATACACAAAATTCGTCAAAATGAAAAAAAAAAAAAAAAGAATGCCTTTAGCTATGGAAAACCTGAGAACCTATTTCAATGCAATCTAAGTCATGCCTCAAGTGAAAGCACTCTTACCGTTCTTTGTAACCCCATTTTTCCCTGTGATATTTTGAGTAAAAGTTAATATGCCATACTTTAAGAAGGATTCAATCTGACGAGTATGCATTATTTTATTGGCTTACACTAATAGTGAACATTTGATTTTAAACATGTGTCAGAAAATCGCAAGTTGAAATTGTCTCTACTAAATTGAACAAATATGTATTTTTGTGGTGAGAGAAGTAAAGGGATCGAGAAGGAGGATAAAGAATTAATTGTGACATAGGAGAAAATGGAAAGGAACTTAAGATAAAATAATTGTAACATAATTATAGGCAAGATATCTATCTTAAGGTTCACAACTTCAAGAAAGATTTACTGGTGGAAAAGTATACATATGAATTTGATCATCTAATAGTGGAGTCTTATTTGGTAAAAATTGAAGAGCATACTGTTGTACATTATCGTAGAGGCTTGAAAACAAAGATAAGTAACATGGTGTAATTACAACCTTATTAAATTACAAATGATATGTGTATACTTGCTTTGAAAGTATAAAAACAACAAAAGAAGCACACAGTAGTTGTTTTTGTTTCTCAACTCGTGATGTTACTTCTAATTGGGGTAGTAACTCAGCTTTCAATAACAATTAAGGTGTAAAATTTAATTCGAGACACCATCCCAGAATGATGTTGGCGCTATTGAAAAATAACAACAAAGTTCTTCTAATGTCAGTTCTCGTTAGCGTTTCAAATGCGATGGTTATGAGCATATTGCTTCTGAATGTCCTAAACACAAAATTGATACAATAGTTGGAAAAGAAAGTGATGAACATATTGAATGAGATTAACAAATCAATTTTGAAGTTATTGAAGATGAAGAAATTACCTTCGCTTATTAATGGGAATCTTATTGAAACTTATTTGTTATTTATAAAGCAAAAAAAAAAAAAAAAGATTGGCTAAGAAAAAAAAAAAAAAATCTTTTCACACATGGTGCACTTCTTATGGCAAAGTACGTGATGTTATTATTGATGGTGGTGGCTTTGAGAATGCTGTGCTTACTCATATGATGGATTGCGTCTCAAAACGAAATCACGTCCACACCTTTACAAGCTTTTATAGGTTTGAAAGGGAAATGAGATAAAGGTGAGTAAATGCTAAAGCTTGTTTTAATTTCTATTGGAACGAAGTATAAAGATGAATTCTGGTGTAATGTTGTTAATATAGATTTTTGTCATTTGCTTCAGGATCATTTATGGTTTGTACGATAGAAGGGTTATTCGTGATGGACACAAAAATATTTATACATTTGATAACGATGGAATGAAAGTTAGTATTTGTCATTCTAAATTGAGTAGCGTTCCTAAACCGATAAAATGGGAGAAAAATACTTTATTATTGATATCATAATTTCAAAGGGGGTTGAAAAAGAGTAGTGAAGCGCATGATTTTAGTGATATTTACGAAAATGATGACAACAATAAACCACTTATAATTACGAGATACCATCTGGTCTTCCTCCCAGGGGAGACATTCAACATTGAATTGATCTTGTGCCAAATATTGTATTACCAAATAGAGCAGCTTAAATGACTCTCAAAGAGCATGAAGAATTGCATAGACGTACAAGTAGATGAGTTGTGTGTCATCTGCTATGCTTTCAAAGCATAACAAGTAAAGTGTTTGGTAAACAACAATATATATTTGACATCAACTGATTTCACCCCAACGTAGTTATAGATTCAATTTATAAAACCTCAATGCTGAAAAAAATCCTGAGAGCTTTTATGTTGTTCCTACACATTTGGTTCCCAAGAAGGATGGGTCGTAGCATATTTGTATTGACAACAAAGTAGTTAACAAAATAACCATTGATAATGAAACTAATGACCAATGAAAAACAACCTTCAAAATAAGGAGTGGTCTTCGTGAATGGACAATTATACCCTTCATTCTTTCAAATGTCACACACACACAAACTAAAATCTTCAAATCAACAACATACTAGAAATGCTTACAAAATTTTAATTGATGCTAACTATATACATCAAGTTGCCAAAAAGCTAATATATACAATAATCCTTCACAACTCCAAATATATATATATATATATCCGTACCATCCTATCTTCAACCATCAAAACTTGTAAAGTATGGGTGAACTAATACTCATTAAATAATTTACACATAAAAGAGGTTTTTAAAAATAAATAAAAATTCGCATACTTCCAATTATTTTAATAAGGAGACATGAAACAATTCATAATGTACCAAAATAACTCATTTTTCAAATATTAATTACGCATGTCATGGATACTTTTGGAATATTATTCCTAGAGATTGTTATTCATGAAAAGTGTAACTAACGTACTTTAGAGATATTATTTCCGGAATCGCCACCCTTGATGCCATACTTTAAGCTCTGTTGGACTGAAATTGACCCATGTTCACCGGTGCTAGACAAAAGGGAGGGCCATTCATACTATTTCATTTCATAACCTAGGCACACACGTAGTAATACTAAAACATTGTATGCATGTCATTTCAATAATAATCCAATAAAATAATGGAGGCATATTTTTTAACAGCATCCACAAGTTCCAATTAAAATCAACACCTTTTAACTTTTAACACGTTTTGCATTTCAACATCAAATTTGAATAAAATTCAAATTTTATTAAACCATGTTTAAACTTATTTCATGTTAAAGCTAAAGAAATTCATAGTAATCAACATATAATTTAATTCAAATATAATTTTGATGCAAAGTGATTAAAACTCCTATTTTTTCCGTTTTAAAAACACCAAAATAACTCATTTATACATAAACTACACACCCCAATCAAATAATCAATTATCTTATAACTCTATTAATTTTCCATCACTTCCAACTTCACTGCCTAAAAGAAATTTAACAATACTGTTTACTAACCCAAAATCATAACTACCAAAATCTCCAGCATTAACTATATTACAATATATAACAAAGAAATAAGTAAAAATATATAAAATTAAACCTTATTCAAAGTACTTACTAAAGAAAAATTAAATAAGATAGAAATTCAAATTTTCTTCTATTAACAAGTAAAATACTGAAATTTAAATATAAAAATAAATAAATTCAACTTCATGAACTTGTTTTTGGCGGATGACATTTAAACAAATAAAAAATCTGAAATTTCTTCAATAATCAATAAAAATCCAAAATTAATGCTTGCATGTAGAAAATATTTACATAAACTTAATTGGAAAAGCTAGTAAGTGAATTTTCAGTCAAAACCGACCATCAAATTTAGTTTTTCTATATTAAAACCAAGCTTTCTCTCTCGAAAAACGAAACTTCTCTCTCTACTTGTCACCCATTTTCTTCACTTTCTCGGTTGTCTTTCCTTCCCTCTTTTTTCTCTTTTTTTTTTCTTTCTTTTTTTGGAAAAATTCTTATTTTAACCTTATTTTGGATCTTGTTTACATAAATAACCACCTTCAATTCAAACTTACCAAAATGACTACATTCACCATTTTCGGATAATTTTATCCCCACATAACCTTTTACACTTAAAGCATATAAACACACGACTAACTTTTATAAGCGTGCATTGCACACTCGTAAACTATTTCATGAGTGATAGAATTGTAGTTTTATATTTGTTTCTCTTTACATTTGGTGTGTTTATCATGTTTTATGTCTTATAGTGTTTAATTTTATATTTATCATGTTTTATAGTTTTATATTTATGTGCAAGGCATTTATAGGAATGTGTTAATAAATTATGTTTTAAAGCAAATTTTTTCAGTATTTTTAATTCTTGACCTTTTGAGATTCTTGTAAGGTTTTGACATAGAATTAGTAGTTGGATGTAAAAGTATTCTTCAGTAAACTTGAAGTGGACATATTAATATTTCCATAAACGTTTAGTTTGCTAATTTTTGAGTTCATTTGGGCCTC
>JAXCLQ010000013.1:6119506-6158024 GCA_035584115.1 Cedrela odorata | reverse complement strand
TTGACACTGAAGATAGAAATTGGGATTTGATGCAAAAGGGTATGCCTTATGTTTAGAACTACATCCTATTAATACACACTTTGAAGTATTGAATTGGATTTTATGTTTGTTGTATGGTCTTAACAGTGCATAACATTTTAAACTGAAGGTTTTCCATATTTTGAAATATGGTTTGATTGAGTACAAGGATTCAAAAGGTGATTTATTTTTAAAGATTGGTGTAGAAAGTGTGTATATAAGTTGAAGGGTTGTAAAGGAGGCTTCTTACTAGAATTTGAGTGTCATACTTGCTTCTGTAACAAAGGTTAGACCATCTTCTATAACATGTATGTGTTTTCTCAATCTTATCATTTTGGTGGGAAGTGTATTCCTTGTTTTTTTTTTTTATATATAACTCTCAACATGTATGTGTTCTTTTTTTCACCTCTCATATCACACTGTCGAATTTTTATTTTGTGTTCTAATGAGTGCCCAACCAAAGTTTTAAAGTGTTTAAATATGTGAATGCATCAGATTTTAGAAAAAGTGGAAATATACATCCGAATCTAGTCATCCATAAGTTTGTATGTATAAATTCTAAAGGTGCTTGACTTTTGGTTTCTGTTTGTTTGAAAAGAAATCTATTGAGATTTCCATATTGACATGCTACACAAAATGATGGCAAGGCAATTGAAGTGTTTTCTACAAAACTGAAAGATTCATTACAAAAAGGTAAAATGCCTTTGAGAGCTCTATCATTGGCATATCTTAGTCTTCTATGCCATAGATATAGACATTTTTAAGTTCTCAAGGCTATTTTTGACAAAAGTTTATTGAATTTTTGACACTTAGACAGTGACTGAAAAACATATTACTTGCAAATAACACTAATCTTACAAGCAATGAAGATCACAAGTCTGAAAATAGGAAGAACACTTTGGTTAAGTGTCTTTCAATCCATACCTCAGAGCATTGCAATTCTCTTCTTGTCCTTAGCAACACAAAAGTTCTTGTTGAACTCAATCAAAGCTTCATTATCATTTAATAATTTAGACACTTTCGAGTTTTCTAAAGCTATTGTTAACCCAATTTATTGGACTTTTGACTCTCAAGCACTGACTGAAAAACAATAGGACTAGCAATTAATACTGATCTTGCAGAAAACGAATGACCAACTTGGAAAATAGGAAAAACACTTCGGTTGATAAAGTCCCTTTCTAGCCATACTTCTGAGTAGAGTAGTCATCTTGTTCATGTCCTTAACAACACAAAGATTCTTGTTGAACTAAATCAAAGCTTTATTTGCGATGGTGCCATTATTCTGTGTGGTGGTGTTGTGGGAGTTACTACTTGCCTTGTTTTAAAACCTCTGATAGTCGGTGAAAGATAGAAAGAAAAAAAAAACAGAATATTTGAATGAAATATCACTCAACTTAATATTTTGTATTTCAATTGAACAATCAAGTTTTTACAACAGCTATGTCAGAAGGAAAGAATAACAAGTTTATATACAACTCAAAAAGTAGAGTACTTAAGAAAAATTGGTCACTAAGCAATCTAGATACAAATCATCTAATGGTACTGGAGCATACATATATGCACAAAGTAGCATAAAGTTCCTTAGATTAGTCTGATCTTAGAGCTTGCAAATAATATAACTATATATCCTTGATAATGGTAAGAAATGACATGACTATTCTAATTACTATTGGTTTTATATTTTATTTTATTTTATTTTAATTTTTTTAAATTTGTATTAAAATTTATATAAAATGATGTAAATTTTATGTTAAAAAATAAATAAAATAATATATATTTATTGTATCTTAGCCAAATCTTGTGTTTAATACCATGACCTGACTGACATGGTTTTGTCATCTGTTGTCTACTATGCTTTCTCAACTATTATCTTAATCTTATATAGCTAACTATTCACATTGGGGGCCTGGTCCCAGTGACCATATCCAATGACTCATTCATTCACATCAATCTCATTTGTTGGAGTAATCAATCATTCAACATAAATAAAAAGATCCCTAAGAAAAATACATCCATTCTAATTTCTAAATTCTGATGAATGAATTTAGACGCCACCTCTACTATTTATAATACAATTCCTCAAGTTATCACTCTCAATTGGCTATTAATTCATAATGCTGGGACTAGGGTAGGCTAGGCTAGGCCAGGCCTCATTTGGGTCTTACGTCTCTTTTGCAAAATTGTATTATAAATTGATATATGTGCGATTTCCACGACCACGACATACATATATCGAAATAAAACGAAGTGGGATTATGAATTCAAACTTGTAAATTAAATACAACAGTTCTTTTACACAAATAAAACGTAGAAAATCAAATCACAATGACTTCAAACAAATCAATCACCAAAACTAAACTCACATATTAATCCTGGAAAGGAACACAAGAGAGAATTATTTTAAAAAAAAAAAAAAAAGCACTCTCAGAACCCAATATCATTACAATGCATATCTTCTCTATATATATACTCACAAATCATCACCTAAATGCTCCAATATTTGAACAAAAAACACTACTGGAGTCCAATTTCTTCAAAACAACGAAACATTCAAATCCCGAAAACCGACATATCCTGCTCCACATCCGCAGCTCCAAGAGGTGAATTAAAAACCACATTCAGAGCCTCAAACCCCAAAACATTTCATATATATTATATATGTTTCTTCAATTTTCTTCTAATCTAAAGTTTCATTGAACACGTAAAATATGATATATGATCACTATTATATAACGTGTGACCAATATCAGTGCCCTTTTCTTATTTAAAAAAAAAAACAAAAACAAAAACTTTTTTACAAATGATCCGTGTTCAAATAAAATCTCCGATCATCTGAAAATTGTTTGTTTGTTAATCAAAGAAAACCAGATTAGAGGATGAAGATGAAAGTTTACTTGATTTGGGAATTGTGATTCTGCTTCTCTCTAATGGAATTCATCTTCTCAAGCCTCCACTCATCCCTGAGCCTGGCAATGAACGAATCAGCCTTCATATTAACATCCGGACTTGGACAGAACACTGACCCAACTCCTTCTCCACTGTCCATCATGTTGACTTTCTCAGGCGTTGACTCTTTCCTTAAGAATGCATTATCATCATCCTCATCAACCTCCCCCAACTCAGGAGACCCGCACCGTGAGCTATGACTGCTATGTATGCTAACAAAATCACCACGTACCACAAACTTAAACTCGGGCATTTTAAAAGGCGGAGGCGGTGGCGGCTTTGGATTCAACGGAGACTGATTGCTACTATTCACATTCTCATCGTACAATCTGTTATTAGCTCTTGTAGTTGTCGGCAACGGTGGCTTGCCGTTATTTGTCGCGTTTGTCCTTCTAGAAGGTTGACGTGGTGGTGTTCGTGGAGCAGGAGGAGGCGGTGTGTGGATCTTTCTCTTGGATAAATGTGGTGGTGCTGGTGGAGGTGGAGGCGGAGGGACGTGGTGAACTTTTTTACTTTTGCTGTTCTTTTTGAACAAATTGTGAAATACTGACGGTGGGTGCGGAGGAGGTGGAGGCGGAGGCGGCGGCGGAGGAGGAGATGGTGGGGGAATTGTGGAATATTGATGTGTTTGTTCAGGTGTCGACTGAACATACTTATCATAGTCGTACATATTATTCTTTGTCTTGTGTTTTTTCTTTATTCTCTTTCTTTGATTATACAAAGAAGCGAAAACCATCTTTATCTCCTTTGTTGCGTTGCTCTTTCTACGTTCAATTTTTATGTACTGCTCCGATCTACTCCCTGTTTCCAGAGGCAGAGAAGGAGCAGGTGGCCTCCGAGGAGGAGGCGGCGGCGGCGGCGGCGGCTGAACTTTTTTAATATCAACATCCCTCTCTTTACATCCAACAGTTTGATATGTTCGTCTAGGTTTATGACGAACTGCGGGTGGTGGAGGTGGAGGCGGCGGCGGCGGCGGCGACTTCGGTGGTGGCACGGGAGAAGAACGAAGTACAAAAGTATCAACAGGAATCACTTTCACTTGAGAATATTCTTCAAAATCACTCCGTGTTCTTCTGAGTTGATGACCATAATTAATATCAGCTGCAGCAGCAGGAGAGCGATAATACTTATGTTGTATATCAAAATCATCAAAGAATCGGAACCGATCATCACTGTTTTCCCACGACGCATCTTGTCTGAGATCTGGGTACGAGTTACTGCTCCTCCTTAACCGGCCAGTGCCGGTGGCCGGCATGCTTACGGGAGGAGCAAACCATTGTTGTTGTGAATGGTGTTGGCTGTTCTCGTCCATACTATCTGAAATATTAGAAACATTGTTAAATTTAGTGCCGGCGTCGTATTCGCCGGATTTAGATCCTTCGTCGTTTCTTCTAGCAAGAATGCCACAAAAAATTGCAAACAAAACTAGGAAGATGTTAAGGGAGTCCCAGCTTTTCTTGACGGTGTAATTATATGGTCGAAAAATCTGAGAGGTGATAGCAAGAAATGGAGGGATAATAAAGAACAAAAGAATTAAAGCGATGATGGGTAAGATTATGATTAAGATTGGGAGAGTTAGAAGCGGAGCCGTTGAGCGGCGACGGCCAGGCATGGAGGCGGTGGTTTGTGGCCAGAACGGTGGTTGGTCTGATGCGTTTAAATCCATGGGGTTTTGAGTATGTGCATTAATGTGTAAATATAGTGGGTACTGTGGTTAGGTTTTTGCTTGTGGGGAAAGTGCTTTTGAGAAGAAGGGATGGTTGGGTTTAGAAGACAAAAATTGGGTTATAAGAAATGAAGTTAATACTCAATTAAGATTTAAGAATTTGAATTAGACTGTAAACAATTAACCAATGTTACATTCCACCTGGCAATTTCATATGAATTACTATTTCTCTAAATTTGCTTGCTTCACTCTTTGTTATTTGTGGAGTATTTTGCATTTACTTAAAAGGGAAGTGGAACTAAGACAATACAAAGTGTATTAGTATACAGTACAATAAATTTTGTTTGCAATCTTATATATTTCCCTTGATTTTTCTTTATTTGTCAGCATGTAGACAATACAAACAAATTTTTCAATAAGTTATTGAAATGGGATTAACATTTCTTAAGGCTGAGTGGTTAGGCATGCATATTCTGTATTATTGTAGCTTATTTCCCAAGAGTATCCATAATGTTGTGGAACAAAATGAAAATATTTCATTTCAAGGGTAACAAACAATAATACAACAGAATGACAAAATCAGAGTTTTTGCGCTATTGCAAGTCTGATATGTATGCAGAAGCTGGCAGAGATATCTTGATCTCTCTGATGAGATTATTAATAAGCTAAACAAATACAATAAAAAGACAAGCACTGGAAATTAAAGCTCAATTTAATATATACATATATATATATATAATATTATTTTAAAGTTGTTTGTAAAATGTATGATTGATTACTTGGAGCGTGGTTGTAATGATTGAAATTATATACCTTTACAACATACACACAAAAACATCAACTTTAGGTGACACTTTTGTCTAAAAAAGAATTCAAAACAATCCATCCATTAATTCACTTTTCACTTCTACTATTATCATTACATTAATTACTCCATTGTTCATGGTGCATTTAGAGCTGTAGTTACATTACTAATGACTGATAATTTTTTCTTTTTTTTTGTTTTAAAGCCCCGTGCCATTGTGAATTCTAAAACTAAAACACTGAATACATTAACAAAAATTGCTTTTTCCTAACAGATACCAAATTTTCGCATTTTTCTCTCATTCCAAACACAAGTGTATTTATTTTTTGAAAAGAACAGAAGCCAAGAGTGACAAATATTTGCCCTTCAAAATCAAGGCAATGGCAATAGGGTAAAGTTATAATTTGAAACCTAGTGTGCCTGCTTATCTTCGTCTTGTCCCAGTCCTTCTAATCCCCTTTCCTGTCCTATATATTAATTAGTAATTAATAATTAAAAAAAATAAAAACAATAAAAAAAAGTAAAAAAGGACACAAATGGCTGCCCCACGGGTTGTGCCTTCTGTTGTGAGCTAGCTTTTTAAAAACGTTTTCGCTGTTAACAAGTGATTGAATAAAACGACACGTCGCATAGCTTGCCGGTGTTGTGGGCACTACCGGTGTTGATGGCGCGTGGATGAAGTAGAGGCTACTACTTTTGTATTTTCTTTTCTTTTGTTTGTAAGAAACTGCAAGTAATAAAATAAGGGACAGGTCGAGAAGGAACAGCCACTGACAGAGAAAGTGTATCCCGTAAGGACATCTACCTTACTGTTGACAGCCTGTTCTTTTCTCCCACGTCAAATATTTACATCCTTTTATTTTCTTTTCTAACAATGCATACTTTATATATATACAATACAATACATACATTATTGTTTCTATTAAATAATTACAGAAATTGAAGATTTGATTAAATTTAATTAATTTTATATATGTTGTGACAGTGAAATATTGCCAAACGTTCTTGTTACTAATATCTTTGGACACCTACCATCATCCAGTTGGGCCATAACTTGAGACTTGGACTCAACTGCAACTTTGATTTTGTTCAGTTATTTTAGAATCTAATCCGTATTAAATCTCAAGATAACATATTTTAATTAATTTTCTTTCACTGCTAATATTTTATAATTATAAATTTAAGGGTCTTGTCAAATTAGATTCCTTATATGGTAACGGGACCATTTTTACTCTCAACTTGGAGAAAATTTTTCACAAATACACGGTGAAACTTAGACCCATCTCGCAGAGGAAAAAAAAAATGGCTGCGGTTGCTTACTATATTAGCCAGTAATTTTCTAACTCAATTAAATTTTAATACCTCCAGGTAAGTTTTGATTTTGAAATTTTATCATTTTCTTTTTGTTGTTTCAGTGTTTGATTTATTATTATTATTATTATTATTATAACAAAATTTTGAACTATGAGACCCCAGTCCATAAACGAAGGACCTAAGTCCATATCAAAGTGACCAAAAGATAGTTGTAATTTAACTACCTCAAATAAGAGATCGTATCTTGAAGAGAATGATGTTGACCTCAAAAATAGAAGAACGATCACTACTTAACAACTTTAAGAAGAGTCCTTGTGTTCAAAGAATAAGGACACCCTAAAAACAGAAAGAACAATGGTCGTATAATAAATCTCAAGAGAACTCATTATAAAGAATAAAAAAGTACTCCCCTCAAGGGAGGAGCTTCTTTAGTAGTGAAACATATTATTGTTTACCAATGATATCTTGTATAGGTACTTATGAAAAATACAAAGGTCTCTTTTAAGGCAAGATTTATGAACTCTTGTCAAACTTTTGCACTTAAACGTGCAACGACACTCATAAGAAAGGAAAACAATTTCCCTAGTTGGAAACCCAATATTACCTCTTAAGGGCGAGAGTTCGACCACAAAAATAAAACATGAACAACCAAGTCTTTGACCATCTACAATAGGGAGATAATAATTAAGAATTCTACACTTAGTCTCATATATAAGAAAGTACATGTGACATGATTTTCATAAGTCAAAAATACCATGTGGCATGAATAGTTTGACACTAGTAAAAACAATTACTCCAACATTAGTCAAATTAAGAGATTTAATATAAAAACTTGAAATTCTACTAAAAAAGGTAAGTTGAATTAATTTTACTAAGAAAAAAACTTTGTCCATTTCTACTTTGAGAGTTTTTCTCTTTAGAATATAAATTCCAAAAACTAACTTGACCATCTTAGTCAAAATATGTGAAATTTTTGGATAAGAGAGCTAATGGAAGAAAATAAATCTTAACCTTAGTATGCTACTCATCTAATACAATATACAAAGTTAAGCATCATGTATGACCGAGCCCTTGACCACATGAAGGATCAATCGCTATTGAGGCAAAATTTGTCACTTTCAAAGGATTTTAGTCATAAGACCTCGAATTGTTTCAACTTTAAGGACTAAATTAAAAATTTTGTGAGACTAGATCATTTACAAGAGTTTTTGAGAAACAGACCCATTTAAAAGAATGATCATAAGGAAGATCGACGACAACCCTCTAAAAAGATTAAAGGGAAAAAAAATAAGAGTCATGATAATGAGGAAAAAGATTTCTTATGTGAATATCATCTATGGTGGGTCAATTGTGGGAGATTTAAATAATACAAGAAGGAATCTTTCTCGTGAAACAAGACATAAACTATTAGAGATTAAAGTCAATTCAACTGACCATGCCTTGTCAAAGGTTCGAATGAGAGACATTCTCATTACCTTCTCTGAAGAGGATGCTAAGGAATGTCACTACTTTTATATTGATGCATTGGTTATTACCTTGCCCATGAAAAATAAATGTCTTTATAAAATCTTTATTTGTAATGGGAGTATGGCTAATATATTTTTTTTTTTCAGCCATAGAAAGGATGAAACTTACTATGCCATTTCTCTTAAGGGTTTCATAGGAGGAACTATTATACTCATAGGAATGATGGAGCTCCCTATTGCATTTGGTAAAAACTGGATTAAAGTGACAAGAATGATGGATTTTGTAGTGATCAACCACTCAAGCTCTTAAAATTCTGTCTTTGGATGTCCTAATCTTTACTTACTTCGTGTTGCCACTCAAATGCATTACCTCACTTGAAGTTCTCAACTAAGGTAGGGATTAGGTTTGTAGAAGGTGATCAGAGGCAAGCACGAGAGTGTTAGAAAAAATGCCTTAAAAAAAAGAGAGATTGAGATTATGCAAATTACAAATCTTAACCCAATGACGATAAGGGAAAATGAGCTTGCCTCATTGGTTGACGAATTGATAAAATTTTCATTAAAGGAAACACAGAGAAAACTTTTAAAATTAGTTCTCAGCTCTTAAATCAGTTGAAGGAACAACTTACCTCATTTCTCTATGAGCATGTTGATATTTTTACATAGAGACACAATGACATGTTAGGGATTGTTCCTAAGGTCATAACCCATCACTTAAATATAAACCTTAAGGTTAATGTGGTCATACAAAACATAAGAAACTTAAATATCGAGAAGTGTGCCATGTTAAAAAAAAGGTTGATAAACTTATAAAAGTTGGTTTTATCAATGAAGCTCAACATCCTGAATGGCTTGCCTGTGTGGTCATAGTGAAAAAGGCTAACAAAAAATTGAGAATATGCTTTGACTTTGCTGACCTCAACTAAGCATGTATAAATGATAGTTTTCCTCTTATTCAAATTGACGAGTTTATAGATTCAACATATATTCAAGAATTACTTAGCTTTATAGATGCATACTGAAGGTATAACCAGATTAGGATGTACAAGCATGATCAAGAAAAAACTGTCATTATAACTGGCCGAGGCTTATACTGTTACAAGCTTATACCATTTGGCCTAAAAAATGTAAGAGTAGCCTACCAGCAATTGGTAAATAAGATGTTCACTAAGCATTGGTTGTTTTATGAAAGTATATATGAATGATATGCTCACAAAGAGCCCTAAAGCTAATGACCATATTGAGGCTCTAATGAAGACTTTTGAAATACTTAGGAAATACAAAACGAAGTTCAACCTCTATAAGTGTGTATTTAGAGTCTCCTTGGGTAAGTTTCTTTGATTCATTGTCAATTAAAGAAGGATCAAGACTAACTCTAAAAACATTTAAGCTTTGATCGACAAGAAATCATCAAAAAATACGAAAAAGATTTAGAGGTTGAATGGTAAAGTAGCTGCTTTAAACCGTTTCATCTTTTATGCTACTAATAAATGTCTCCTGATCCTTAAAGCCTTGAAGAATATGAGTGATATAAAGTAGACAGGTGAGTATAAGATAGCCTTTCTATAATTAAAATCATACATAGGGACAACTTCATTCCTCTCTAAACCAAAGAAGAGTTCTACCTTTACCTTGTGATCGTCTCTTATGTCGTGTGCATAACAATCATCAAGCAAGATAAAGGAATTCAAAGATCAATCTAATATGTTAGCTATGAAATGACAAATATTGAGGCAAGATACCCAAAACTAAATAAGCTTACCCCAATTTAGTCATTTTTATTGAAAAACTAAGGTTTTACTTTAAGGCCCACACTATTGTGTTATTAATTAATCTTTTTGGCAAGTGTTATTGAAACTTAGGCAATTTAGAAGGTTATAAAAGTAGGCCATTGAGATAAGTGAATTTGATATTAACTTTAGGCCTCAAGTATCGAT
This sequence comes from Cedrela odorata, assembly GCA_035584115.1. NCBI lineage: Eukaryota > Viridiplantae > Streptophyta > Magnoliopsida > Sapindales > Meliaceae > Cedrela > Cedrela odorata. Next base: position 6,147,872 of record JAXCLQ010000013.1, on the reverse strand, counting down.
TAGTGGTCAAGCTTTAGTGGATTTAATTGTTGAATCTATGAATGAAAATGTCATACCTAATAAGCCAAAGCAAGGATGATAGAAACTCTTTGTTGATAGGTCATTAAATAAATTGAAATATCCCAAAATCTGAGGTGCTATTGGCAGGTGATAGGTCAGTCCCATCACCCTAAGCCTCAAATAACCTGCTCAAACACATTTGTTATACATGCAGCTCAACACAAGTCCATGGAAAATAAAAACATTTCAAATCATGCCACCACTGAGATTATATACAACTTAATATGTACACATATCTCAAAATGGAACTGATTATACATCTTTCAGACCTTACACAAGAAGTCAAACTCACAACCTACAACAAGACAAAAATACAATAATCTAGACATGCAATGAACCTAACACCTTACAAAACTAGAAGGTGAGGGAGAGTGAGACTAATAGAATTCAGTGAGTAAACGCTAAATAAAAGCATCACTGTGTATACATATATCTATACATTACTACCACTAGCATATTCATATGAAGTGTATATATATATATATATATATATAACAATTATATCCATTTGAACAGGTGCACTATATTCAAGACAACAAAGTACAAACAACACTCCACAATATTCATTGAAAATAAAACAACATAACATATAAAGTTTATCATTTTCATCACCAATTTACCAACATACAAGCACAACCTTTATGGAACCATATCAAGGCAATTTGAACACTTTAAATTAGCTTACTTCATATATGCTTTCGGTGCTTATTTCAAGTACACACACACACACACATAGTACAAACAACACTCCACAATATTGATTGAAAATAAAACAACACAACATATAAAGTTCATTATTTTCATCACCAATTTACCAACATACAAGCACAACCTTTATGGAACCATATCAAGGCAATTTGAACACTTTAAATCAGTCTACTTCATATATGCTTTCAGTGCTTATTTCAAGTACACACACATATACACACATATACAAACAAACACCCACTCACCTACTTAGGCTATGGTATACTCGATCTAAGGTGGGGTTGATAGGCGTTCGGTCTAACAATCTATAATACATAACTATTGTTAGATTAATTCATTGTAAATGAATAAGTACATCAATATATCACAAGTATTTACTTTGCCCAAATAAAACTGAAATAGTTTAATTCATTTTGGCCATCTTTATGGTATTTACTACACAGTGAGCGGTTTTAGACTAGCGGTGCACCAAACCAATAATGTATTACGAATTAAGTTTTTGAGGACACAACCGAATATGTGTCTAGTTTCTACCACTTCTTACGGATTCAAATTTTGAGTCAGAACGCTCCAGTTATCGCAAAGTTTCAACACACTACATAGCGAAATAGGCTACAATACCTTGACAAAGTAGCTTAATTCTAACATTTTTTGGGAAAGCATTGTTAAGTGCTTTGACCTGGTTTTCGGCTATGTCGTGCCCCTATGTGTGTAGTTTATGTAGAATTTTACGGTTCATCAATTCGAGATTCGAAACTCACTCAGTTCACATTTTAATGGACTTTGTTTGAAAATTTTCTAAGATCTATGCTTACGCATTTTGCTCGCAATCCCCCCAGTTCTGCACTCCGTTCTCGTACGCTACGCCAATTATATCTTATAACACTTTTATTTTATATTTTTCTCAACCTAAAACACCTCTTATATAGACACACAACTGCGGCCAACATTTTGTTCGCAAATTATATCTTAACTTTCTACAACACCACCTATAAACACCATCACTACTTCTTAAACCTCACAATTACATTCTTCACATACTCTTTTCACAACAATTCCATATCCTTCACAACACATACTGTCACAAACCCAATTCATGCATGGTTAACCATTTCATCAATAACAATTTATACAATACATCACAATTCATACACAAACATTACCTAAACACATTTACAATCCAAAAGTTATCAAATTAACACAATATTGCTTGCCTTTGTTTGTTGAAATTGCTTTCCCCTTGTTATTTTGACTCCCTTCCCTCTCTCTTCCACTCAGCCAAGGCGATCTCCCCCTTTTCTCTCTTTTTCCAAATTAGGTGCTTTACTTTTCTCCAATTTTTCGACCAAACCTCACCTTATTCGGCCAATATTCTTTTTCTCTCAACCTGTTCGGCCAACAGTCCTTATTTTCTCACCAAATTCGGCTATCAATCCTTCCTTTTCACCTCTCTTTCATGGCTTTAGGTGACCTACCATGGAAAAGCTTCATTTCCCTTCTCTCAATTTGTTTCAATTTGGCTAATTCCTAACTCATGCATGTGGTGGTGCTCTAGGTTTTGTTTTATCCCAGCTTTTTTCTCTTTTTTTTTGCTTCAGTCAGCCTTCTCCTTCTTCTCCATGCATCAATTTGGCCAACATCTTCCCTTCTATTCAGCTAATCTTTTTGGAGCATCTCGGTTTCCCTTGGTCTCTCTCCCTTCTCACTCTTTCTTACTTTTTTTTGTTAAGTCAAACTTAGAAACCTAAGGTGGAGTCTAAAATGGAAGAAAATAAATCACATGGTTATTTATATTGTAGTGGCCGGTTTGGTTTTTCTTTCAAAGGGGTTTAATTTGGCTTAAATAGTTATATATACTTGGCTTACTTAACATTCATTTTATTGCAAGTTAATTTGCTACTTGAAATATTATAGGCTTGTACTATTTATCATAGGTTTGTATTATTTTTCAAAACAAACTTTAAAATTTTTGTTTTATGGCCTCCAATTGTATTGCCTATACTATTATTTTATCTATTGTTATTATGTAAAAAAATGTGATCATGACAATTCTCTTCTCCTTAAAATGATTTGTCCTCGAATCAAGTTTAATTAAGAACATAGGACGTACCTTCATTTGTGAATAAATGGTGAAACTGTCTTTGCATTACTTCTTCAGATTCCCGGGTAGCCTCATGATCTTTATGATGTTGCCATATAACCTTGACCGAAGGAATCCATTTAGAATGAAGTTTCCTGATCTCCCTGTTAACTATCGCCACAAGTTGCTCTAAATAAGATAAATCTTGTCTAATCTCAATTGTTGAGGCTCTAATATGTGAGACTTGTCATGCACATACTTCTGGAGTATAGAGACATGAAAAACAGAGTGAATTTTGTTCATGTTAGAAGGAAGCGCAAGCTCATATGATATGTTTCCCACATTTCTGAGAATTTGGAATGGCTCAATATACCATGGACTTAACTTGCTTTTCTTGCCAAATCTCATGATTCCTTTAAATAGAGAAACTTTCAAAAACACTGCATCTCCTACAAGAACTCTAAGTCCCTCATTCAATGATCTGCATAGAACTTTTGTTGATCTTGTGCCATCTTCATCTTTTTCTTGATCAATTTAACATTTTTAACTAAATTTTGCACCAAATCAGGTTTTAGCAGCTTATGCTTCCTAACTTCAAACCATCCTACTGGGGATTTACACTTCCTGCCATATAAAGCTTCAAATAGGGCTATTTGGATACTTGCCTGGTAGCTATTATTATATACAAACTTAAATAATGGCAAGTGCATATCCCAATTGCCTTCAAAATCTAATACATATGCTCTTAACAGATCCTTCTATGTTTGAATAGTTTGCTCAGATTAACCGTTAGTTTGAGGGTGGAAAGCTATACTAAAATATAGTTGTGTCTCTAAAGCTTTCTGAAATGATTGCTAGAACTTAGATGTAAATAGAGCACCTCTATCTGAAACGATAGAAATAGGAATATTATGAAGAAATACTATCTCATCTAAATAAATTATAGCATATTGAGTTGCAGAGTAAGTAGTCTTTATTGGAAGAAAATGTGTGAATTTAGTCAATTTATCGACGATCATCCAAATAGATTCATAACCCTTAAGAGTCCATGGAAGTCCAACCACAAAATATATAGTGATTTGGTCCCACTTCTATTCAGGAACATATAAGCTCCGTTGTGTCTCTATTGGTCTTTAATGCTCAGTCTTGACTTGCTAACATGTAAGATATAATGATACATACTTTGAAATATCTTTTTTCATCATTTCCCACTAGTATAAATCTCTCAAATCATGATACATCTTAGTAATTATAGGATGCATTGCATAAGATGAAGCATAAGCTTTCTCCAATAATGAATGTTTCAATTCCTAAGTTGAAAGAACTACTATTTTGTTCTATCTCCTTAGATGGCCTTCATTATTAACATGATATTCTTCTTTTGCATCCTATCATATACGACCTTTTATCTATTGCACCTTAGAATCCATCTCTTGAGTTGCATGAATTTCATCAATAAGAACAGACCTCACGTAAATTTGTGCTATTAATATACCCTGGTATACTATCTTTTAATTGGCCAGAGCCAATTTTGTATAGCCTTAATCTTTTGTGGATCCACACTGATCCCCTCTCTTAACACCACATATCCAAAGAATATTAACTTTGAGAGCCAAAATTCATATTTTGATAACTTGGCATACAACCTATGTTCCCTCAATATCTGTAACACTTTATGAAGGTGCTCGGTATGCTCCTACTCACTCTGGGAATATACCATAATATAATCAATGAACACTATTACAAATCAATCTAGAAAATGTTTAAATACCTTATTCATCAAATCCATAAAAGCTGCTGGTACATTAGTCAAATCAAAGGACATTACTAAAAATTCATAATGCATATATCTAGTTTGGAATGCTGTTTTTGGAATATTATCTTTCTAGATTTTAAGCTAATGATACCTGAACCACAAATCAATCTTTAAGAGGCATTGTGCCCCTTGAAACTCGTCAAACAAATCATTAATTATCGGTAACGGATATTTATTCTTAATAGTCACTTTATTCAGCTGCCGATAGTCAATACACAACCTGAGGGTTTCATCTTTTTTCTTCACAAATAATATTAGTACACCTCAGGGAGACATACTGGGGAGTATGAAACCCTTGTCTAAAAGGTCCTGTAGTTGTGCCTTCAACTCCTTAAGTTCTGCAAGAACCATCCTATATGGTGGAATTGATATAAGCTAGTTATTAGGAGTTATGTCTATACAAAACTCAATCTCTCTTTTAGGGAGTAATCTAGGTAACTCCTTTAGAAACACATTAAGATACTCTCTAACTACTAGAATCTGGTCAATACTCAAATCATCACTTCTGGAATCCCTTACATATGTTAAGTACACACTGCTTTCTTTCTTGAGTAATCTGAAAGCATGTAAGGCAGATATCAAGTTGTGGGGAGCTTCACTCCTACCCCTTGATATATTCGAACTGGCTCATACGGAGACTAAAGTATAACAGTTTTTTCTCTACAATCTACTATTGCATGATGCTTAGATAACCAGTCCATACCCACTATGACATAAAAACTCAATATCTCTAACAATATCAAATAAGCATAGTTACCGTCCCCACCAATATTCACCACACAATCTTTTAGGATTTTCGACACTACCACAAAGTCGCCTATAGGGGTGACCACTATTATAGGGGCATCTAGTGATTCCATAGCTCTACTCAAACGGGTGACGAAATACTGTAAAATAAAAGAATGAGTGGCCTTTGAATCAAATAATACCTTGGCGCACTGAGAATATATTAAGAGAGTACCTATGACCACAGAATTATATGCCTAAGCATCTTGAGGCATCAATGCATAAACTCGTGCCTAACCTCTATCTATTGATGCCTATCCTCTGCCAATTGTTGTCTTGAAATCCCAATGCCTTTGTCTTGATTGGTTTCTTGTTCTTAATTTGTTATCTTAGGAGATTTCTATTTTATTTTATTTGTTATTTCTATTTTAATTTAATTAGACCTTGATACTATTTATTTGTGTTGCATTCATATTAGGATTTTTTGCAATAGTTCATTTTAGGGTTTAGTAATAAAGAAGCATTAATTTAATATATTCTTTGTGGGATAGACCTTGTGGGAATACTTATCATATTATAATTGATTCATATACTTGTGAATTTTAATTGGGATTCTAGAACGCTTAAGTTAAACTAATTAGAATTTTACAACAGTGATAAGAACGTTGCTCATGATGTGGCCTTTGCAATAATATGTCCTTAAGAAGTTAAAAATGCTATTCTCTTAGTTCATAAACTTAGGTCGAATAGTAAAGTGTTTGAGGCTAGGGTTAGTAGCAATAGTAAGCCTGAAATGAACACCACACTTTCTGATAATAAGGATAAGGGTAAGGATGAGGTTGAAAATGAATATAAATGAACTACTATCCTTCCATAATGGGCGAGCTCCCTACTACTCAATATAGTGTTGGTGGGGCAATGGCAGCACCGGTGGGACAGGGGTAAGTGGGGGTTGTGAGGCAGTGGCGATGACAGCCGTTGGTGTGGCTGCGGGGTAAAGGGATGGGTAGGGGCGGGTGCGGCGGCAATAAGGGTATGACATCGGCTAGTGCAGCGACAGGCCGGCAACGACACTGCCCTCCTGGCCACCAGCCACCAAATATTTTTTAATTTTCTTTAAATGACTAACAAATATAAAATTTTCAACATGGAATTAATAACAAAATTTAAAATTTTTAACAATAACACAAATAAACTTATCTTTTTTCTTTCGTTAAAAAAAATTTTTGCTAAAAATTATGAAGAGGTTGTTGAGTGAGAATGAAAAATATTTATTTTATATTTACATTTGATAAATTTTTTATGTAAGTGTAAATTAATTATAAAAATAAAATTATTTAAATTTTGTGAAATTAATTTATTTGAGAAGATTAATTTAGAGTTTGTCTTAAATGTAATCCGAGCGTACAAGGTTATTTTCGAAATTTTTCCGTGATAAAACCCTACTGTTTTAAAACCCTGGAATTACCGTTCTTTTCCTTCCAGAGCTTGCTTCGCTTCGTCTCTTAAACCCTAGAAAAGAGATGGTGTGGTTTCAGTGCGAAGATTGTGGGGAGAACCTCAAGAAGCCAAAGCTTCCCAATCACTTCCGAATTTGCTCTGCCTTCAAGGTCTTGCTCTCAATCTCTGTATTGTTTTCTTTTTCAAAATCTACCGCTGTTGTTTTGGTGAGAAAATAGTAGAATTATAATCATAATTGGCTGATTTGGTTCTTGCTAATTGCTCAGTTATCTTGCATCGATTGTGGAGAAATATTCGGGCAGCAAAGTGTTCAGGGCCACACGCAGTGCATTACTGAAGCGGTGCGTTTATTCATTTATTATATTTCTTCTTCTCTATCATGTATCAAATTCAGCTTGATTTTTTTTTCTTCTGATTTCTGATTTGGCTTGTTTGGTTTAGTAATGTAATTGATCAGTAAGAAACATTTCTCACTTCAAATAAAATTTTATTTGTTTTATTAGTTTTTTTTCGTGTTAAATCCAGTCCTAGTAGCTTTATTAAAACAAAATCCAGTTAATAAAGTGTGTGTTCGGATTGCTAGACCTCATATCAGATAGTTGTGAGCATTGGTTCAACTTTGAATAACATGTAATTCATGATACATTGGATTAATATTTAATTGTATGTGAAAAGAAGAGACAATTAAAAGTATCTAGCAGGATGATTACATTTGGCTTTTTTCTTAAAAAATTTTATGTTCAGGAGAAATATGGTCCAAAGGGCCAAGGTAAAGTGTCAAATGGTACAAATGCCAAGCCTAACAAGGACTCGAAGCAACAACATGATATTGATATAAATGTTGGGTTATCTGATCGCCCACCATGGTTTTGTAGGTATGTATCTCTTTCTCTTGTTTACTCTTCGCCTCTTTTTCAATATTTAGATAAGGAACCAAAATGGTCAGGCTAGTTTTGCGCAATATTAAAGAATTGTAGTATTTACAATTGAGCTTTACTTTAGAAAGGGCATGTGCTTGTCAATGTATGGATGAAGCAAAGTCAGTCAAGATACAAGTATCTTTTTTTACAAAGGTTGAAGAGTTTATCATTTGTTGGGATTCGATAATTGAATTGCACTATCTGCTCATGCAATATTGTTACCCTCTTGCTCAGAAATTTTAGAAGTCTGTCCACTAGATTTGTGTTAGCTTTTTTGGTTCAACTCATTGTCATTTGGTAGAAAGGTAAAAGTCGGAAGGGAAAGTGATTGTTGAGAGACCATTTTCTCTGTTTGGTAGAAAAAAAAAATTACAATAGGAAGGAACACAGAAGTATGCACGATCCCTTGATTTCCACAAATTCATTTCTTTCAGGAATGATGAAAGGAAAGAATAAAACCTACTGAATTATAATTTTTGCTTTTTTTCTACTTAGAAGCAGATAGGAATGCGTATAAACTACCTTAACCACAAGGCTATGGTGGTCAAACTAATATATTTAGGTTTTTGGTGGGATACGGAATAGTGGAAAGTGATGACAATCTCCTTTCATTTTGCAATTCTATCAACCTGGTTGGAAGGATGAATTCTGTCTTGCTTATTTTCTTAGCCCTTCACACTCAGTACTGTTACCAAACATCACTGGGAAATTAAATTTAAAGACAACTAAGTAGTGGCAAAGGTTGAATTTTCTCCGTTTGGGCTAAAATTTTGGGATTATACCATAGGTGTCTATAAAACATAGATAACCATATACCTTTCTGTGCAACATAGAATACTGAATGATAGCATTTGTTTTTCGTTTTCATTAAGTTTGTGAGATTGGTCATACATGGAATTTATCTTGTATGCATATGCAACTATTTATCTTTTAACCATTGGTATCTGAATCAGTACCCTGTTTATATTTCTGTTTTTTGTAGTCTCTGCAACACTAAGGCAACCAGTAGGCAGACCCTGCTTCTTCATGCTGAAGGAAAGAAGCACAAGGCAAAGGCCCGAGCTCACCATGCTGCTAAGCAACAATCTAAACAGACAGAAGCAGCTCCAGATATGAATGTTTCAGCAGAAAATTCTTCAAATGGTGACAATAAGCATATTGAGGAACCAATAGTTGAGACTGGGCATATTGACCCAGAAACAGTGAATGGAAACTTGCTATCCGCTAAGAAGAGAAAGCTGCATGCATCTGAAAATGATGGTCCTGAAAATAAGAGTGGAAGTTATACTCTAGGTGAAGCTGGCAATGGGGAACTGATCCAAGCAGAAAGAGAAAAGGCAGGGGAAACAGAGAGGTCATCAAAGAAAGCTAAACATGATGCGCTGAAAGATGATAAGGTGGCGGAAAGTTTATCTACCGGTACCAAAGAAGATACTAAAAAGAAAATAAAGTGGAAGAAGTTGATAACATCAGCTCTGAAATCTGTATGTATTATCAGTCATGCTTAGTGATTTAAAACATAAACCTGAAGCCTGAAAGTGTAAATTTGCTTTCCCTCGGACCAATAAAATAAAGCATACAGTAAATTTCCTACATTTCATCATTGTCCAAATACCTGCATTGACTTTTTGTTTGATACTGTATGTGAGGCAGAATCCTGATGGAGTGTTGAAGTTGAAAGAACTGAGAAAACTAGTCCTGAAGGCTATCCAGGAATCTGGCGTACAGGAAGATAAAGCACAACTCAGTAATATGCTAGAGCACAAGGTCAGCTTGTTGAAGAGACGATATTTTTCTTTTTGCAACTGTTATTATCTTATTTTCTTTTACAGTTTTCAAAATTATTTAAAACGTTATTTCAGATAAATGTTACATCATTTGAAATGGAAATTTGGGATACAAATTTGGGATACAAATTTGGGATGTCTAGCATTACTCTTTGGGGATGTTTGGCATTACTAATGCATTGAAAATTGAATCCTTTCTTACCCTAGTGTGATTGTTTCATGATTTCTTTTTTTCTTTGTTGTTGTAGATCAATTCTAGCTCCAGATTCACAGTCGATGGCAAATTTGTCTGTTTAGCGGCCAAAGTCTGAAAGGGAGTTTAAAGGATTCTTAGTTGAGTTGATAATAGTGGCATCGATAGCATTAGTCTTACCATTGTTGCTGGGTATTTATTGATATCCCAAAATGGATTGAGAATCCGTTTTCAACAGTTCTTGTTTTTGCATTATCGCAGCTCATTGATGATTTGTATTTTTACTGTCTTTCATTTTGCTAGAAAATTGTTCAGAAGAAATATAAATGAATCTTTTTCTGGCGATGATATTGTAATAGTAAACGTGGTTTTAAGTTTTTGTTAATTTTAATTTCATTAGAAATTTTATTTGAAGTTTTGTAGGATGCATAAAAAAAATTCCTCACAAACTCAAAGCTGGCTATTGCTTTTAAATAAATATCTAGAAGTTCCTTGTACTTGTTTAGGTTACATTTGGAGCAATATATTAAGGATTTGTTTCAAATTGTTGTGTTTTTATTATATTTTTAAAGTTGAAAAAATGTTCAGTACCACTAATTTACAATAGTACTTGTTCATCTTTTTATTTGCACTTGATATTTAGTACTTTAAACATTTAATTAGGGATGATAATTCAAATTATCGTGTAAGAAGAGATTAACTCGAATTCGATTTATTAAATAATTGTGTCACGAAATAAAAATTATAATTTGATATTATTATTAAACAATTAAATAGGTAATATTATTTTATTTATATTTTAATATACATATATTTTTTATAATATTTATGATAATATTTTTTAAAATATTAAATTAATTTTATAATAAATATAACTAAATATCTTTTGAAAATGAATAAATATAACTAAAAATATTTTAAAATAGAAAAATTATAAAATAAATTTATTAAATTATAAATGAGTTAATACGATATAATTATTCAAATAATTAATTGAACAATAAATAGATTCAAGTATAGTGAATTTTAAATCTGAATCTAGCACGATTATTAATAATATTATATCGCATCACTCGTTTAATAATTATGTTATTTTATGTGAACGCAAAATTATAAATTTTGTATTGTATTTATGTTGAGTTAAAGGATTGTGTCAAAAATTGTCACACCTTCATTTGATATCTAATACTTTAAATATTGGAAAATTTTTTAAAATAATTATTTTTGTAAGTTATTTTACGAAAATAATTAGGTTGCATTTTCTTTTTCACCAAACTAATCAATGAAATTGAATTTGGATGAAAATGCCTACGAATGTAAAACCTTAACAAATCTTTTTTGTTTCTTTTTCCTTTTACTCAAAACAAATTTTGTGCTAAAAAATTTTCAATTTCTCTGGAAGTAAGTAGGCAGTGGATGATGGCAAGAACATGCCAGATATCGGTGGTGACGGCGGATAAGGTAGGTTTCGTGATTTTTGTAAAAAAAAAGGATAAAAATAACTGGATGTTGATGATTATGTAGCTTTTTGGTATTTTAGTTGTGTTTGGTGGTTGATTTGTTTAATATGGCTGAAAATTTTTTAAAAAAATGACCAAACAAATGTGGGATGATTTGATGAATGGATTTGGAGACCAAATTGCAAGATTTTTAAAATTTATAACACAAGTATTAAAATGCTAGCAAAGAATTTCAAAATCATGAAAATAAGTACCCATGAGTATGATTTCGATTAGAAATTGGTGTGACTGAAACCAAGTTCTAAATACTCAATAAATTTACATACAAACACACCATAATCACCACTCGCCCATATTTGATTTGGTTTCTCATCCCAAGGTCGAGTGCATGCAACATTATCCTCTAGATCTTCTCTCGACTCGTACAACTTGACTTGTCGCATAAGGTACGACAACAACTTGCACAATGGTTGCTTCACGATAGTCATCTCAATATCTAAGTGCGACCCTTGTGATGAATTATAAACCGTGATATGTCATAACGCCAAATTTAAAACTCAAATCACCTAATAAGCTCTACAAGCTCTGATTACATGTCAACCATCGACCATAGCCTATAAAATCCATTATATGTCCCCAATACATTGCTCTACAATGATGTTCGAGTAAAATGTGCCCTCAACTAGATTATCCTCCAGAACACCTTGCCATGCAACCTAAAGTGTTGATTGCAATACGAGCATAAACCACGTTAGAAGCACCAAAGTTAAACAGCATGCGATAAATTTAAAATTACACATTCCTATACTTACATATAAATGCAATGAAACGATTGTCCATCGTTAAGAGATCACTGTCAGACATGACAACTGCCAGTGGGTCATCATGCCCATATACTCGTCAATATACTGTTATAAATAATAATAATAATAATAATAATAAGTTATATTACATATGTGTGGCAATTACTAAAGCTATATTACAATAAAACACTTACCATATTCTCCAACCAAGCAGCGTCATCGAAAATACCCTAAATTTTGCATTGCTCATATCTCTATATACGCATTCAACATTTCCATTCACTGTAGGATTTTGCATAAAACTCTTTAGGGATAGTAGTGTTTTTTAATGGGCTGGGTTGGCCGGTGAACTGGCTTGACTTGGCCCGTTAAAACCCAGGCCTGGACCGGCCTGGGTTACTGTTCACATGGGCCGAGTCTGTTCCAGGTCCAAATTTTAGGCCGGTTCAGTTCATCTTGTTTGGAACAGGAGGCCTGACTGGTAACGAGCCTGAAACCGTTCGGGCCTGTTACACAGTTGAATCGGCGGATTGAATCGAAGGGTTAGTCCGATTCAACTCGCTTATTACAAGACGGGTTGAATTGACGGGTTACATTGGCTGGCTAATCTGATTCAAGCTGCCAATTAATAAAAAAAAAAAAAAGCATTCTACAGCTGTTGCAAGAATCTTTGCAAAATTGCAGACTGCACAGTGAATCAATTGGAAAATTCAATTTGATTTTAATTGGCTTGTGCTGTGCATCACCAATTCATATTTCGCCATTCATTAATTCAATTTATTCACCATCATCATTTGCCTTTGAAATTTTGCATTTGAAACTTTGGATTGGTTGGCAATGGTCGACTAGACCATTATAGCTTGCAGGGCAACAAAAATAGGAAATGCAAAAATTAAATCATTACAATTGTAACGTTGTACAACATTGTAATTGTCAAAAATTAAACCATTACAATTGATTTTAATTATTTTTCCATTTCATCAATTCTTCTATAAATACTCATTTCTTTTCACTCTAAATTATTTATTTCAATTACTGAATCTCTCTCAATTCAATTTTCTTCATCTCAATTCTATTTTTTTTTAAAAAGCAATTAAATTTAGTTAAAGCAAATTACCAATACTACAAATTTTGACAATGTGAGGTTAGCAATTATATTAATATATTTAATTTTGTATTTAATTGATTTATTAATTTTAAAATTTTAGTTAGTATTAGGAAGTTAGAAATGAATTTAATTTTTGCATTAGGAAATTAGAATTAGATTCAATTTAGTTATTTTAGTTAGTATTAAGTTTAATTAATAATAAATTGAAAATTTTAGTTGATATTTATTTTAGTTATTAATTTTAAATTTGTTGTCATAATTTAATTAATTGTAAAATTTTAGTAAAAACTTAGAAAGTAATTTAATTATTTTTGTTAGTACATACTTTAATTTAAAATTTTAAAATTATTGAGATTAATAATTTAATTTTGTTATTAATATAAAAATTAGAATTAGAATTGAATTAATTGAAAATTTTAATTGTTAATTACTAAATTGTATTAGTTATTAATTTAATTTTATATTGAGTTTAATTAATAAATTGAAAATTTTAGTTGGTATTTAATTTCATTATTAATTTTAAATTTGTTGTCACTATTTAATTAATTGTAAAATTTTAGTTAGAACTTATAAAGTAATTTAGTTATTTTTGTTAGTACATACTTTAGTTAAAAATTTTAAAATTATTGAGATTAATAATTTAATTTCATTATTAATATAAAAATTAGAGTTAGAATTGAATTAATTGAAAATTTTAATTGTTAATTACTAAATTGTATTAGTTATTAATTTAATTTTGTTATTATTTAATTTCTTATTGAGTTTAATTAATAAATTAAAATTTTTAGTTGTAACAAATTTTGTTATTAATTTTAAATTTGTTATCACTATTTAATTAATTGTAAAATTTTAGTAAGAAATTGGTAAATTTTGTTAGTTATTAATTTATTTTTTTTGTTAATTATTTTTATTTTTATTTATTTTACTTTATTTTAATTACAATTATTCATATTTAAATTTTTTTAGTCATTGAATTTAATTTTTTACATTAGGAAGTTAGAAATGAATTTAATATTTACATTAGGAAGTTAGAATTTAATTTAATTTTTACATTAGGAAGTTGGAATTCATATACAAATTTAATTGAAATTAATTATTAAACAATTAAATCAAAATAGCACACCATTCGTCATAAGAGTTGCATGGATTTTCTTACGACATAAATGAGTCAATATATTCATTCGAACAATACCCAAATATTCTAAAAGAACAACCTTATAGTACAACAAACCCAACAGAAGTTACTAAAGCTAGTAGTAGTTAGAGTAAACAACCTAGGTATGAATTATGACAAATTTTTGAAAAAAACATTGAACTTGGTAAAATAAGATGTAAACTTTGTGGTATGATGTACGTGCACAAAATAGGAGATGGGTTAGACACTCTTAAAGGACACACAGATAAAAAAATATTTAGAACACTTAGAAAATTTTTAAAAACAAACACAAACCAAAACAACAGGTAGGGTATTAAGTGGTAATTTTCGTTATGACCCTACCATGTCGAGAGACGCAATCTATTAATTGTTGATCGTAGATGATCAACCATTTACACAAACTGAATCCTCACATTTTGTTGAAATGATGCAACAACATTAACATGCTTTTAAGAAAATACCTAGAACAACAACAAAAATACATGCACTTAAAAATTTTGATGAAATAAGACAAACTTTAATTGCCATTCTTGAATCAAGTAACAGTACATTTTCATTGACATCTGAAAATTGGAAAGTTGTCAATGATTTGTATTATATTTGTGTTACTTGCCATTGGATTGATGAAGAGTGGCAATTAAATAAAAGAATTATAGGATTTAAACTATTTGAATTTCCACACAACGCAATGGTTATTGCAAAAGTTATTAAAAGTGTTACACGAAAGTTTAAGATTGCTAATAAAATTCTTTGCATTTCATTCGATAATGCATCGAATGACACAGCTGCAATTCCTCTTCTTAAAGATGTACTAAACTTATGCTTAGATGGAAAAGTTTTTCACAATAAGTGTGCTTGCCACATATTGAACTTATGTGTGCAATATAGTTATCAAATGATGAAGCCAACATTTGATGCAATTATGAGTGTTGTGCTTTATTTAAAATCAGCTTCAGCTAGAGCCTAAGCATTTAAGGAATTGTATCAACATGAATTGAGCCCTAAAAAATTAATTCTAGACATGCCAACAAGGTGGAACTCCACCTATGAAATGCTCAAACATGTTTTACCTTACAAAATTCCAATAATAGAATTTTGGAATATGGAAATAAGTGGTTATAAATTAACCGATTATCATTTTCGAGCTACAAAAATTATCTCGCAATTTTTATCGGTAATGAAAAAAGCCACAGAACTTTTATCTAAGCAGTATTATCCAACAACACATCATGTAATTTCTGCGTTATGTAGTGTTGCATATGTCTTTAAACAATATATGGAACATCTAACATTCGCCTTAGCAATGTCAGTCATGATAGATAAATTTAGAAAGTATAATAATGACATACCTCTTTTATATTGCATTGCACTATGTTTAGACCCTAGAATGAAGATTTCTGGTTGTGAAACCCTTATAGAACAATTTTACAAATTATGAGATTAAAGTGATTCCAATCATTTTAGTCGCGAAACCGAAATACTAGGAAAATTTGTCATCAAATCTTTCAGGTATTTTTCACTCGTACTGGATTGTGTATTTTACAAGTATGTCTACATCAACTGGTTATGAAAGCTCTTCTTTCTCTTCTTCTGCTCCTATTATTTTAAGCAGCTGTTAGAATCCGTACGCGAAAGTCAACAAGAGACCAAGAAGAATGTCATCGTCATTCAACGAGCTCTCATACTACATGCAAGGTCCAATCATTCAACTGGATGGAAATTTTGACATCCTAAAGTGATGAAAGGAAAATCATAAGCTTTATCCTATCTTAGCAAGAATGGCACGAGACTTTCTCACACCACTAGTGTCTACGGTTTAATTAGAGAGTGCATTTAATTTGAGTGATCGAACATTGGACTCACGTAGAAGTATAATGGCCCCAAAGGTTTTAGAGATGCGAATGTGCTTCAGGAATTGGGTCAATGAAAAAAGGAGACTACAATAACTTCACAATAATTAGCTCCTGCAACTGAGTTGCAACTGAGTTTAATTATGAATGGGATGAGAGAGAGAAAGACAAAAAATGACTACAATCAACTACCAATTATAATTAATTAATATTTGAATTTAATAATTTTTAATGAGGTAAGGTTTAATGTCCCCCTCTTTGTAATATTTTTTTAATTAACTTATTTTATTTTTCTTTATTTATTATTGTAAAGTATGATTAAATGTAAAAAATTTTATGAGATTCAAGCTGAAATGTCTCTCTCATTGTATTTTTTAATTAATTAATAAAAATTAATACCGTCAGAGGTATTTTTTTATAATACCGGAACTAGAACTAGAACCGAATCGGAACTGTCTAGCCTGTTATCATTCCATCACTAAGCGATTCGGTTCTATCACATTTGAATCATGAAATCGGCCCGCCATATTTTTCGTTCGAGCCAGTTCCATATTCTTCGGTTCCTTGACCTAGCCTAAACTGACCCGAAACTGCCGATTCAGGCTCCTTAGATGGCACTAAGGGATAGGAGCAATAGAATTAAGATTTAGCCATTTCACATTATACTTTGGTAAATGCCTGTATGTTAGAGCCTACACTATCTGTTAAGGGGTGGTAGTTCGTTTATGAGAGTTTTTGTATACCTTGCTAAATCGACTTTGCGCATTGGTTGGATCTCTAAATATAACACGATCGCTCAACTCAAGTAGTGGATCCGAGTGCGTATCCTTCATGTCATGCTACACATTTTAAAAAAATGTATTTGCTATAAACACTATAAAAAAGCATGTCAAACACACTAATATTTGTTATCTGGTATGAGTTATAGGTGTATGTTGGAGTCCTACACCTCTTAACGCCATATGATAGTCCGTACAATTGTTGCGCCTACATTAATTATAAAATTTAGTCCATTCTGACAATGACGTCTTTTTAATCCACATGAAAATCCTCTCGCATCATATGCAATACCTCTCGTTGCACATGAAAATCCTTTCACTTTACGAAAAGGTCCTCCCGACATGAGCGAAATTCCTCTATATGTGAGCAAAAATACTTTCGGTGTAATTTAAACACAACCTTAAGCTCCGTAATATCTTACATGACATAAACATTGTTATGGAACCCATGCGTTAAAAATTAAGGAGGTTCATGATCATCGTATTGGGCAGTGTCATGTGAGGCCAAAAGATCATCTTTTTCATTTGTATTTTGTGATTGCAGCTTTACTAGTATCACTCGTTGCTCTCGTTCACCCTACCATATAATGTGGCTATGATGAACTCGTGTGTTTAACTTAATACAAGAGCAATGTAGAAATATGAACACGTATCACATTATCGCCATAAACTACATCATGGTCATCTTAAACAAATTCCCCCCTATGTAGGTAGGGTGCTCGTCAATGACTACTTAACGTGCAGTTGAGTCATCTTCTCAAGCTTAGGCTCTACCGTCCGATCAATTTTCACCTACACATAAATCATAATAAGTTATTACCTTATTTATATATATATAGGTACGATTAGTATGAGTTAGTCGATTTCTATAGTTTTATTTTCTTATTTTTTTTTTTGTTTATAACATGTTCTTGATGTCATTAGCTAAGACATTAAACTTCATGGACCTCCATCAAAGCATCTGTGGTAATCTAATGTTTACCTTCTTTGCTTATGCCGCATCCACATAAGCAACAACCTCATATATCCACAACTGTGAAAAAAATGACATGCTAATGTTAGGCACAAAACTATGAGAACCACAACATAACAAATGATATATTTACACAGTAAGAATAAGTGGTAAGTTCTATGTATATATTTAAAATGCAACAAAAAACCCATTTAAGTTATAGTTGGTTGTGTATTTCTACTTGTTTGCCTTTGCACGATAGTTTTTTTCTTATCTTTCGTTGTTTTTCCTATCATCACTCGGCTCAAACATTGATATTTGTACTAATATACTGCAGATCTCCATGAATATAGGTTGAATTATTCCAAGTCATCCAATACATACAACAAGTAAGTGTATGCATTGTTGCGGGGGGGCCTGCAAAATAAAACTCTCTCAAGTAAAAAGAAAAAAAACAGTGATAACTTAATTGCATCATTTACCGCTATAAAATCTATGCTCGCGTACAACAGGTCTATATAAGTGAGTTTAATCATCCGTTTGACTCAAAAATAGGTCTCTCTCAGTGATAACTCCCTTATACTTGATATGGGTAATGGTCAATATTTAGGCTCGTGATCAGGCTAAACTCTCTACTGGAAAATGGAATATTGGTACCTCAACTAGAAAATTTAACTAACTATCGGTCTCTTTGGTTGTGACAACCTCCTGCAACAACATGTAATGGATCAAATAGCTCGAGTAATGTAGATTCTAAATGTTAACGAAATGTTTGAAATAAGTTTGTCGGAAAGTTAAATTCTTCCATGGAGTCAACTTATTCTAAATATATCACCCCTAAATGTGATAAAAAAAAATTGAAACTTAATGGAAGTAGTGAGTTTTTTGTGATCTTTAATCTCTTTGTCAGTTTAACCATTTTTTTGTGTTTAATCAACAAGTTATTATTCAAATTATAAATAAAATAAAATAAATTTAGTTCGAAGAGAACCCATGTTTGGCAACTAGTATAAAGATATTCAAAGTTGAACATTTGGGGACAAAAATACAAGATTTTCAAAATTTAACATTTGGAGACCGAAAAGAAATATGTGCAAAGCTCAACATTTGGAACCAAAATGCAAGATGTTTAAAGTTCAACATTTGTGACAAAAATGAAGAATATGCAAAGTTCAACATCTAGGGACCAAAATGCAATATATGAAAAGTTCAACATTTGGGGACCAAAATGCAAGATATGCAAAATTCAACATAGTGAGACCAAAATATGTAAGATATTCAAAGTTTGTAAGGCATGGACTAAAATACAATATTTTGAAATGTCCCAAAATATCTTTAAAATAGGGATTAGTGTCAAAAAATTTAAGATATTGCATTTTGGTCACACTGATCACACCGAATCCATGCATCAAATCAATCCATATTTCATCAATTTTTGGGTCATTTTTCTTCAATTTTGCAGCCATGTCAATAAAATCAACCTCCAAATACAACCAAAACACAAAGAAATCCACATATTCATCAACATCCAACTATTTGAACCATTTTGTTACACAAAAATCATGAAAAATACCTTGACTACTATCACTACCACCGTCACAGTCGTAGATCTATTGTGAACTTTACTGTGCTCTTGCCACCATCCACTATCTAAGTGTTTCCAGTGAGAAATTGATTTCTAAAACAAAATTTGTTTTGAGTAAAAGGAAAGATAAACAAAAAGATTTGTTAAGTTTTTACTTTCGGGGGTATTTTTATCTAAATTTAATTTTTTGGTTAATTTAGTAAAAAATAAAAAAGTACCCTAATTATTTTTGTAAAATAACTTACAAAAGTGACCATTTTGAAAAATTTCCCTTAAATATTTGATATGCAATGCTTTCATCTCATAGTTGTAGCTTTAAAGTCACATCTCCATACGCAAAATCTAAATTGAAATGGATTGAAAATTTTAAATTAATTGGATTGTATTAAAATTTAAAATTTAAAATTATATCATGTTCAGTGTAGAGTTAATGATTACATATTAAATATGGGATAGTCTACTATATATCTAATGTATTGTACATTCAAAATTTTCAATTTTTCTATCAACTGTTTTAAGTTTTTCATTCGTATTTTAAATTATTTTGTTATGTATTTTAAGTTTTTCGTTAATCGTTTCAATTTTTACATTTTATATTTCAAGTATTCTATTAATCGTTTCAAGTTATTCGTTGTATGTTTTAACTTTTGCGTTTTGTGGATATATGACAGATGTAAATTAACAGTTCCCATTAAACATATATTGTATTGTATTGTATTGTATTTATTAATACTTAGTATTAAATAAAAAATGCTTATTCAAGAAGCAACCGTCAGTTGTTTATATTCTTGATAGCTCTGTTAAAATTATTGTTGATCAATTCACGCAACTATCACATTATCATCATCATTAAAACTTTCGTTTCACTGAAAATACCAGTTGAAGGTTTAATTATGATTTAATGTTGTAGTTTAATGATGAAGGGTAGAGATAAATTGCCATTTTCTTTACGTAGATAAAATGACAGCAAAGAGAATGGTGGCTGTGAATCTTCACTTGTTAATGTTGTGATGTAATGATGAAGAGTAGAAATACATTGCCATTATCATTGTACAGATGAATCGAAAACAAGAATGGTAGTATTAGTGAACTTCCACTTGCCCTTCTTTAACGATGATACTGAAGGTTATCGAATCTTCAACGCATATCATTTGATGATATTGAAACTGTTGTCCCTATTTGATATCAATATTAAAAGGCGAACACACTAAGCACAAGTGGTCGGGTGGCGACTAAATACTAAAAGTGAGTGATTGTATTTAATTAATTTAGGTAATTAATTAAGTCTGTTAATATATATATATATATATATATTGACTTTTGAATGATATTTTTGGCTCAAAAGAAAATGAAAAATTTAATTTATTTATGTTTTGCTTAATGTAAAAAAATATAAATAATATCATTAAATTTTCTTTCTCAAAATTATCCTTAGTTAGCGTTTGTTTTTTATTACTTAAATTTAAATAGAGTTGAATGTATAAATAAGAAGGATTTGTTTTTTTTTTTTTTATCTCAAATTTATATATATATATATATAAATCAATACTTTTACATTTGTACCATTCTTTTAAATGTTAGATAAATAATAAATCATCTCAAAAATATATAAATAAAATAATTTTTGCCTGTGGACAAACAAAAAAAAAAAACTATGTTAATATAGTCATAAAACGTTTGGGCAATAGTACTGGATAAGCTTGTTGTTGCCAGTCTATGAGGCATAAGGCCTTGTATCGAAACAAATTACTGATCTTGAACCAGTAATTCTATGCATGCAAATGATGGGTTTTTCTCTACTAATTCTTATAATAGAATATCCTTCTATAATTTCTACAAAATATATATATAAAACAAATTGTACAAAATGTCAAACTTAGCCTCAAAAAAATTAGAAAATTGGTAGATACACTAGAAAATCAAGGAACAATAGGAGAACACCCTTTGTTAGATATAGATAAAATATATGTACAAATTAGAAGTTGTTAGTCTTAAAACTGCAAATATAGCTTATAGACTATATGATAGGGAGCAATTGGAGCTACACATAGACAAATTACTAAATTTAAGGATAATTAGAAAATGTAATAGTCCAGCGTTTGTTGTTAACAACATAGTGCATTAAAAAGTGAAAAAGTAGAATGATAATTAATTATAAAAGATTAAATAATAATAATAATACATATTATAATAACTATAAAATTCTCAATAAAGATGATCGAATTAATAAAACGAGAAATATTTAGTAAATTTAAGTGTTAATCAGGATTTTGGAAAGTAAGACTTCGTAATAATTTTATAAAATGGACGAACATATAGTTGTTCAAAAGAACATTATGAATGGCTTGTTTTACCATTTGTATTAAAAAAAAAATTACCTTTTATTTTTTTAAAGAAAGATAGACAATATTTTTAACGACTATGAAAATATATTTGTATATATATAATATTTAATAGAATTTTAACAATGAAATTATTGTTAGTAAAATGAAAATGAGTCTATATAAAGAAGAAATCGAATTTTTAGAATTAATAATAAACCAAGGAAAAATTAAATTGCAATTAGTAAAAAGATAATTGATTCAGATAAAATTGTAGAAAAGAACTACAAAAGTCTTTAGGACTATAAAATTATGTTAGAAAATTTATACCAAATCTTAGTAGTCTAGTAAGACCTCTATACAATCAATTAAGCAAAAAAGGTATAAAAAAAAATTACTTTAATACTAAAGATATAAAATAAAATTTAAGACTATTAAAGATATGGTATCTAACTTACCTGAACTAATATCACCTATTGAAAACTATTATAAAATAATACAGACCAACTATAGTAATATAGGATGGGCAAAGAATATTGTTACAAAAACCTCACAAAGAAAGCCTAAAAGAAATAGAAAAAAATTTGTCTATACACTAGTCGTAGTTTTAATGAAAATAATAATAAAAAAAAAGATTACCTATTACTCAGTTAGAAGTTCTAGAAAAAAATTTATTCTTTAAATAAATTTCAAATTTACTTACAACCATATGAATTATGAATTTACTATTAAAACATTGTAAAAATATAGTTGAATTTTATAAGAAGGCTAAAAATAAAGGATTAGAGAAAAATAATTGTTTAGTTGCAAAAAGATGGATAGATTTTAAGGAAACAATAACCACTTACTTTAATATTATATCTAGTAGTAATAATCTATTTCGTATAAATAACTGTACATTTACTCAACTTAACTCATCTAGTAACAATAGGAACTCATTTAGTAGCTTTAATCCTATATATATATATATATATATATAGAGAGAGAGAGAGAGAGAGAGAGAGAGAGAGAGAGAGAGAGAGCAAGTAGAAATTTCAAAAGTAATTTCCTTCGGACCACACCATCTAGTAGTGGAAAAAAGAAACTATTTTAAATTTTGGCATTTATCCAAATGAAATAACAACAGAATAACCATGTACGTGTATATTGTTGGAATGAAATCAATACTTAAATAAGAAATAGATCTCAATATGTTTTACTTGACAAGTGCACAAATTACTATAATATAATACAACAAGTAAGGATCGATCCCATAGAAACTGTATTAAATACAATTCTAAAAAAATAATAAAATAAAAATTAATACAAACTTTTTTTAAAATTGAATGAAATACTTTACGAAAAATCTAAAATAATTAAATACTATAGAATAAATTGAATAGAAAATCAAGACAAGAAACGAAAATTATAATTTCACAAGGTTACGAAATCAATAAGAAAAGATAGTTAAGAGAAGCAATCCACCACTAAATAATTATATATTAATTTAACCATATTAAATCTCAGCAATTATTGATAAATATATTTATAACATACTCAGAACTAATGGTGTATATGCATTTGATTCTTATGATATACGTAATATACATGGTGTGTACGTAAGATGTATATTCTCAAATGAAATTTGGCATGATATGTACCTAAATTCACAAGTGAGAACTCGTTAAGAATTAGAGAATATAATATCACAAGGACCCTATAATATGGTGTGTATCCTAAGTACCCCAGAAACCAGTTCACATAAATAGGTTCTTAGATTACTGATTTATGATAAATTGATAACATGACGAATAAATAAGGAAACGCATGCTAATTATTTAAAAACTGACTCACCATTAACATTGACCTCGAGTAGTCATATGATGATACTCATAACTATCCTCGACAATCTCATAGGTGAACAATACCGCATCATCATTATCCCTTATACTTGCCCTACCTATGGCGCACTTACCTAGACAACTTCTTAATAAGTCCATCTCTAGGCTACTTTTCTGTAGCTATAGTAATCAATCAATTTGGCCCTCTCGGCCTTATCACCAACATAATCAATATAAAATCCAAAAATATAATCATTTATAAACATTTCATCATAACATCAAATTATCTAAATAGTGTATCATTATCATCACCAATAATATTTTTTTAAAAAAAAGGTCTACAATTTTAATATCAATCTTGGCCCCATGACCACACACATTTTAATCCCATTTACAGGCCATTCATATTTATTTCAAATCAATAATAATAAAACTATTCTTTATTGCATAAAATAATAAATTTTATAAAGTAATTTAAAAGCATGAAAATAAGTAAAAGTAATCTATTAACAATAAGAAAAGGGTCATCACTCCCACTACTAATCCTTGCGCTCACTAAGTTTCACTTGTGGATTATTAGTATCTAATATAACACATGCATAGTGTAATAAATTTCCAAGATTCTAGTTAATTAATAAATATGCACCAAATATAATGTTCGTAGATTGTATGTTTAAAATTTCTTAGTTTGACACATAATCTCATGACCGTAATTATTCTTAATTCGCATTTTCGTATAAAACGAATATATATATATATATATTCCTAATAATTTTTAATGCATATTTATCATTATAGACTTCCTAATATCACAACTCAACACAAATATACGTTTCTTACGTGAAGATAAACAAAAATTCTCGAGTGAATAGTACACTCCCAATTTCATTATGTTCAAATTCTTAAAATTAAACTTATAATAAGTTAATGGGCTAACTGGTAACCTATAGAAGCCCTTTGAAACTTTAAATCATCGTTTAAATGAAAAAGCCTTAAATTCCACTTTGAAATTCAAATTTTTTCCTTAATATTTCTTACATTTTCTAACCCAAAATTATTATCAACTCGAAGATGAGAGATGGGTAATCATTTAATAACGAAAATTTTGAAAAAAATCGGAAGAAATTTGAGAAATCAAATGAAATAGAGAAAGAGAAAGAGAAAACAATGTTTAAAGAGAGAGAAGCATAAGAAACTATTGGGGGGGTCTTGAGTTTATATAGAAAAAGAGTAAAAAACCAAAATGTCCTTAAAATCTTTAAAAAATTTTATAAAAAAAATCAGATTTCGCGCCGAACCGATCGACTGCTTCCATGAACTGGTTGACCGGTTTCCTGAGTTTACCTATGACATAACTACTGCCAGTCGACCGTTTTTCCAAATCGGTTGATCGGTTCCTTTTACCTCATTGTCAGTCTATCATTTTTTCCATTCAGTAGACCGGTTCCTCATTTTTCCCAAATTCGTTTCTGTCGGTCAACCATTTGCCCATCCGGTTGGCTGGTTTTTTTCTTTCTAATTTTCTATCATTCTGGAAAACAGTTTCCGTCACCCGCTCGACATTTTCAATGTCTTTGTGGGTCTAGAACCGTCAATAATCTATTGACCGACTCCAAAAGTTCGAAAATTTTAAACCGAGACCCGTTATTCTATAAAACCAAATATATTTTTTTGTTTGGAGCTCCGCCCCTTGCACTCTCCAAGGACGCTACCCCTTGACCCCGTTCACTAACTAATTAGCGAAATCGTTGAATACATAAGCGTAGGACAATATATAAAAACTCAACTTATACTAATCTAAATAAATCAATACATTCAGTATACTCATATCATTAAACTTTATTTAAATTCACCTAAATTTTATTAATATGTTAATTAACTAGAAATAATGTATGTGTGAAAATGAATGTCATTAAAATGATTATTTTACCATTATATTCGAAGAACAAGATTTACATATATATTTTCGCTATTTCTTAAAATTAGTCAAATCTAATACTTATCTACAAAATATAATATAAAATTATTCAAAATAAATGAATTAATTATTAAAGCTATTAAATAATAAGAATTAATAACAAATAAAAGTAACAACTATTAGAATTCTCATTTAGTAGTTTAATAAAAGAACTAGTAAGAACTATGCTGTTTGTGAATCCATCATTCCTCATTTTGCTACACTTAACATAACATACCAAATGCCACTTGGAAAGCACCAAGAACTCAAAGCTCTAATGTGACTCGAAAAGAAAACACCGAGATGACCAAAAATATATGGTTCTACTTGACCATATGACCTCAAAAAACTTGGTTGCTATCCTCTGGTGAGAAAACAGATTGCCCACAATATAGAACAACTCCTAGAAGATACATGTTGAGCATGCTGATAGATTTAATGTTGTAATTCTTCTAGAAGTTGTTCTATATTGTGGGCAATCTATTTTTCACCAGAGAGTAGCAAGAAAGTTTTTTGAGATCGTATGGTTCAGTTGGAACCATATATTTGTAAATTTGTAAATTGTTTTGCAATTTCTTTGAATGATTTGTCTTTAGTTTTTGTTAACTTTTATAGTTTTGTATTTATTTCTTCTAATTAAAATATTAAGTTATATAACTATATTATGTAGTGCTTGAACAATTTTATTGCTTTCGTTTTCTAAAGCTTCTAGATAAGTTTTATTCCTTATACTCGTTCACAAACTCTTGTATTTATATATTTTACTCAATCTTCTTCTAAATTATTTTGTATTTTTATTTTTATTTTTTCAACTTCTATTTGTAGTTGCTCTAGTAATTATTTCTAATTATATTGATTTTGGCTTACTACTATCCATTAGTTTTATTATTTCATTCTTTGCTAGGAAATATACTAATTTGTTTGCTTGGTTTTTTTTTTTTTAATATATATATATATATTCTTCCAAATCTATTTTAATACAGTCAATATTGTTAGCTAGTTGAGCAATAGTTGTACATTTAAGGGATTCTTGTAGTACTTTTATGTAGTTATTATTTTCTTTAATACTAGTCTCTATGTTTATTCCTAAATTTATAATTAAGTCTAACTATACTATTGTAGTTACTATTCTCATAATAAAAAGTGTGTGCATGACATGACTTCCTTCAAAACATTCAATTAGTCAATATTTTAAAGTTGTTAGATAGACTAACCTTATGTCTAAACACAAGTATTCAAGTTTATTCATGTACAATTGAAAGATTCATTTAATTGCATTATCAAGTATATCTATCTATATATTCTATATCTCTTGCTAATGCTATATTTCTCGATGCGTGTCTATTTTCGAGTCGATGTTAAGCTGTAATAAATCTAGTTTAGTAGGTTCTATCTATTGTATTATCTTCTCAAGTTTTAAAAATATATTATTTTATTACAATTAATTTTCCTAATTTCTTCTAAACTGATAAATTATTACAATATTTAGAAAAAAAAATACCAATTTCAAATTTTTAGTTTAAATATATATATATATATTTATTGAACCTGTAATACCAATTTCAAATCATTTCTACCTAATGGTATAGTACGTACTCAAACAAAAGAGTATGACCAAACGGAATTCCAATGGTATAGTACATCTCCACCCTAAAATTTTGATTGACGATATATTTGTTTACTTAAAATTTATGTTGATTTATACATAATAATATTTACTTAAACTGAAATAATAAATTACAGTAAAGGTAAAAAAAGCTTACTTGAATGAACAAAAAAAAAAAAACCTTTTGAATTTTAATAAATTTAAATTAGAATAAAATAAAAGATTAAAAATAATAATCATTGTACTTTAAAATATTAAATACATTAAGTTATATAATTATCGACATCATCATAATAAAAATAGTTCACAATAAATAAATAAATAAACAACAAGTTATTCAAATCACTATAAAATTATAAAAATACATAAAATAAAAAATTTTAACATAAGGGTGATAATTTAGATTATCGTATTGTATTGTATTCGTGTCGTGTCAAATAAAGGTTAATCCAAATTCGATTCATTTATTAATCATATCAAAAAAGTCAAATATGAATATGAATTGTTTATTAAACGGTTAATTCATATATAATTCGTTTAAACATAATTAATAAACGAATTGTAAATGAATCATAAATGAATTGATACTATTCCTTTATAATTTGTGTTTTAAACGAATAAATAAATTAAGATGATCCTTTTATTCATTTATGGCATAAATTTGTTTACAATTTATTTATTCGATTATTATTCATGTCCTAAACGAATAAATGAATTTGATAGTCATACACGAATATGACACGATTATTAAACGGGTAATAAAAATTGACCCGTTTATTATTCGTGTAATATTTTTAAATCCGAATCTATTTATTTATTTCTAATTCATGTCGAATAATTGTGTCGTGACCCATATTATCACCCTTAATTTAACACTAATATTTTAATTAAAAATTTTGATAAATGAATTTGATGAGATAATAATAATAATAATAATAATATATCGTTAAAAATAATATGTTTTATATAAGTAATAATGTAAATAAATTAATTAGTAGGTAACAACATAAATAAATTATTTATGAGAAGATATTTAATACAAAATTTTAGAGTTTAGATTTAGCCAAAAAAAACTAAAAAGAATATTATTATTAATTTATTTTTTAAAAGAAAAAGTATCTAAAAAGTATCACTAAGTTAAAAAAAAAAAAAAAAAAAAAAAAAAAAAAAAAAAAAAAAAGGAAAATTCAGCCAATTACGCATGAAGACAAAAAAAAA